>CAUYLG010028222.1:15088-68619 GCA_963573385.1 Cacajao melanocephalus
AGTCGTGGGGGGGTGGGGGGGGGGGGGGGCCCGGCGGTGCGCACCCCGGGGGGGGGGGGTTATGGGGGAGGGATAGCATTAGGAGAAATACCTAATGTAGATAACAGGGTGATGGATGCAGCAGACAACCATGGCACGTGTATACCTAGGTAAGAAACCTGCATGTTCTGCACATGTATCCCAGATCTTAAAGTATAATAAATGATTTTTATTTTTTTTAAAAAAAGAAAGGTCTGGTTTCTGTTTAGCCCTTAGGGAAGAAAGCCCAATAGTGGTTAGCAAGAGAAGAGATGGGGTAAGATATGTCTTACCTCCCCACCCCCACCAATTCTGTTGTTACTGGAAAGGAGTCCAACCTGGATCCCAAGAAAGGGCTCTTATACCTTGTAAAAGAAAGAATTTGGGGCAAGTCCATAGAGTAAATTGAAATCAAGTTTATTAAGAAAGTCAAGGAATAAAAGAATGGCTACTCCATAGGCAGAGCAGTGGTATGCGCTGCTCAACTGAGTATGCTCATAGTTATTTCTTGATTATATGGTAAACGAAGGGTAGATTATGAGTTCCAGGACAGGGGCAGACAATTCTTGGAACCGAGTGTTCCTCCCACTTGTAGACCATACTTCTTGGCATTGCCATAGCATTTGTAAATTGTCATGGCTCTGGTGGGTGTGTCTTTTAGCATGCTAATTTATTATAATTAGCATATAATGATCAGTGAGGATGACCAGAGGTCACTTTTGTCACCATCTTGGGTTTGGTGAGTTTTGGCCTGCTTCCTAATTGCATCATGTTTTGTCAGCAGTGTTTTGTGACCTTTATCTTGTGATACAAGGTCTTACCCACTTTCTCTCCCATCCTGTGACTAAGAATGTCTGACCTCCTGGGAAAGCAGCCCAGTGATCCCAACTTTATTTTACCCAGCTCCTATTCAAGGTAGAGTCGTTCCAGTTTGAACACCTCTGACACCATTATGGCCAAGAATTCAGTTTTCAAGGCTACTCTGGAATCCCCTTGGCTGAGAGATGGTTGGTTCGGTCAGTTGTGGGGTTTAGAATTTTATTTTTAGTTTATACCACTTAACCTGAACATGTGGATAAAAGCAACCATGTTGTTCTTGTCCTAGGATTGAAGTCAAAACCCAAATCCTGGAAATTGCATATTCCTAGTATTTCTAGCATTTTCCTTTGTGAATCATTAATGATTAATTAAAACCACTAAAAGATAACTCATTACTAAAAATAGTAACCATAGAGTGCCTACCATATTCCAGTCGCTTTTCATATGCATTTTGTTATTAAATTATGCAAAGTAGGTATACACGTATTCAATCTGCAGTTAAAGGAAATGAGACTCACAGAATTTAAGTAACTTATCCATGGCCACACAGCCAGTAAATGGCAGTCCTGGAATTTGAACCCATGTATGTCTTCCCACCATACCAAATCGTCTCCCAGTTAAATCTGCATTTTCTCTTATTTATTACGCTATTTGATTGCCTTCCAACCCACCAATAGAGTGTAAGCTTCTTATAGGAATTATTTCATAAGAAGCTTGAAATTTTAAACAATTTGGTATAGACCTTTATTCAATATTTGTTGGAAAATCCAATACGACCAGCAAAAAAAAAAAAAAGTCTACTAAGAGAAATATATTGTTGAAAACCAATGATTGCAGTCAGACCAGCAGAGAATCCAGACTATAAAAATTGCAAATGGTAGTTGCAGGCAGATCAAGAAAAGGACAGTCTGGCTGGGTAGTAATATTTGCAGCTGTTCCTCTGTGCTGGCAGCCTTTCAAAGCCACAACTATTAAATGCATTAATAGAAGGAACGCTGTGATAGCACCAGTCAGCTGTGAAAAATGAAGTTAGGAGTGATTGACAGATAAGTAGACTTTAAGCAGCAAATTGCTGAAAAGATCAGCCAGGAGCTGTGAAACATGGAATGATACTTTACTGTAGGTTAAAGAAGAAAAAGAGTTGACCTGTCCTTCACTAGACCCATCTTAGGGATCAGTCAATTTTTCCTTGAACTTTTTGGTACCAGAATGGTATAGAAGAATAAGGTTAAATTTCTTTAAGTATTAACTGGATAATGCTCACTACCACAAAGGGATTAGCTCTGAGTCTAAATCCTTCCTGTCTTATTTTATGTAGCTCTTTGCCTTCTATCAGAAAGAGAGAAGACATTTATTTATTTATTTATTTATTTACTTATTTATTTATTCATTTATAAGACAGGGGCTCACGCTGTTTCCCAGGCTGGGGTGCAGTGGCACAAGCACAGCTCACTGCAGCCTTGAACTCCAGGGCTTTAGCCTCATGAGTAGTTGGGATGACAGGTGTGTGCCACCACGCCCAGCTAAATTTTTTTGTATTTTTTTTAGAGACAGGGTTTCACCATGTTGCCCAGGCTGGGAGACTTATTGTTAAACAGTAATATAATGCTGAACTCTATTGTATACTGTGATAGTTAATACTGAGTGTCAACTTGATTGGATGGAAGAATACAAAGTATTGATTCTGGGCGTGTCTGTCAGGGTGTTGTCAAAAGAGATTAACATTTGAGTCAGCGCTCTGGGGAAGGCAGACCCACCCCTAATCTGGTGGGTCAATCTAATCAGCTGCCAGTGAATATAAAACAGGCAGAAAAAGGTGAAAGAGAGAGATGAGCCTAGCTTCCCAGCCTACATCTTTCTCCCGTGCTGGATGCTTCCTGCCCTCGAACATCTGATTCCAAGTTTTTCAGGTTTGGAACCCAGACTGGCTCTCATTGCTCCTCAGCTTGCAGACAGCCTATTGTGGGACCTTGTGATCGTGTAAGTTAATACTTATAAACTCTCCTTTATATATTGTGGGACCTTGTGATCATGTAAGTTAATACTTATAAACTCCCCTTTATATATATATATATACATATATATATATATATGTATATATATATATACATATATATATACATACTATTAGTTCTGTCCCTCTAAGAGAACCCTAATACAGGTAGGGTCTTCTGAGTTTCAGAAAGCAGTTCAGTGTTGCCTTTTAAGAAGGGTGTTACCATTGTCTAAGCTCTATTTGTTCAAGGAGACTGCATTTGCTCATGGCAGACATGGCTAATCAATCACAGCGCTAATCCTCATTGAGCCTCTGAGTATTTTTCAATACAGCAATCCAGACAACCTTGACCATTTGAGTTTGGCACTTGTGAAAACATAAGAACATCATGTTTATTTTATCTACAACCATATACATACTACTTAGCTCACAGTAATTATGTAATAATGGTTGAATTAATTAATTATTATCATGGCTGATTTATAATAATTCCCTCAAATTTAGAGTCATGAAACATATTTTTGAAAAGATCACAGGATTTCAGAGATCATCCGATCTAATCTCCTGATAGTCTTCCTGGGAACTCATGCTTCTAACTCTCAGCCTTGTATTTCTTATGCTTTGCACAGAAAGAAATTCCCTTTCTGTTAAAGAAGAAAGATCATGCAAATATGAGATCAGACAGCTTTCTGAGTGGAGCCAGAGGTCGTGTTTCCGAAGCTTTTAATCATAGAGAGACTATGTTAAATGTATGATAATCCCCAAAATGTTATCCCAGAGACACCTGCTCTAGAAAAAACACCTGAGTATACAAACAATTATTGGATGCATAAAGTTTTATCAAATCACCTCGAAGTCCTTAGCTGCAGAGAAATAATTACTTTTTCCACAACGACTGAGCCAGGGAAATTTCTCTACAGTCCTGTGCTGAAGATGCTTGAGGCTAAGGTTCTGTATTCATTCAGCCTCCAAGGAGCCCGTTGGCCCAGGTTCATCCAGGGTAAAGAAGGAGAGCCAAGCACTCTCCAAGATGATTTTTCCTAGCTCAGAACACATGACAGTGGGAGTGTAGGTTTTCAACAATTTTTCAACTTCCTTTTCTTATTTGGATATGGAGCATCATACCTTGCATTGACTTTGAAAAAACACAATCCATCTGTAGCCTCTAAAAAAACTCTTGCATATAAGTTGAATCCTGTGTCCTTTTTCCCTCCTTGTTTTCTGCCGAAGACCCCTTCGCTGTGCTAGCAGCGGGGTGGAGAGCTGAGGATCCTGAAGTGCTCTGGCTCTCCGACACCTCCTGTGCCTGGCTCTTCCTCTATGCTTCTGCAGCAGCTGTGCTGGCCTCCTTGCTGTTTCTCTGATACACCAAGCACTGCTTTCATGGTTTCTTCAGAGACAGGCTTCTTCCAGATCTCCTTAGCTAATTACCTCTCCTTCTTCAAGACTCTGCACACATATTACTTCTTCAGTGCGGCCTCCCTGAATTCTATATTTAAAATTCTTACCTTCAACCCACCTACCCAGTACTTTCGATCTCCCTTACTCTGCTTATTTTTTCTTTTGCCAAAGCACTTACCACTGTGTAAAAGTCTGTAAAATTTACTTAGATTATGTCTGTTATATAATGTCTCATGCTGCTCCCCAGGGTTAGAGACCTTTGTTTTGTTAACTGAGGTATTCAAGCTCCCAGAACAGTAACAAGAATATTATAGGCTCTCAGTAAACACTTACTGATGAATCAATGAATGATTTCTTAAGTAAAAAGGGAAAACTGTGAAACATCAGCGACTGTTCAAAGACACTGGCTAAGCAAACTCTACTTCAGAGCTTTTTAGTTCCCCTTGATATGGTTTAGTTTTGTCCCCACCCAATTCTCTAATTGTATCTCCCAGAATTCCTGTATGTTGTGGGAGGGACCCAGGGGGAGGTAATTGAATCATGGGGGCCGGTCTCTCCTGGGCTATTCTCATGATAGTGAACTAGTCTCACGAGATCTGATGAGTTTATCAGGGGTTTCTGATTTTGCTTCCTCCTCATTTTCTCTTGCTGCTGACAGGTAAGAAGTGCCTTTCACCTCCTGCCATGCATGATTCTGGGGCCTCCTCAGTCATGTGAAACTGTAAGTCCAATTAAACATCTTTTTTTCTTCCCTGCCTCGGGTATATCTTTATCAGCAGCATGAATACAGACGAATACACCCCTTTTCATGCAGTCTCAAATTTCACCGATTAGGGATTTATTTCACTTAATGGGTGTTGTCTTTTAAAATACAAATACTGTGGTACTGTGCTAAAGACTGTCAGTTGCTAACACATTATTGTGAATCCATTTAGGGTAATCACTGCCTTCCACTCTCTAGTAAAGACCAGCTTCCTGATGAGAATGAGAATGTCCGAGGGATGTAGGGTATTTTGGAACACAGACCACTTCAGGCACCATGGAAATCGTGGGTAGAAGCCAGAGTGGGAAGGCTTAAGGCAGCAGAATAGGGTTCAGCCTGGAGAGATGGGAATGGTAAAACTCTGTTTACATATTAATCTTTCGTTGCTGAGATGATGTTTTAAAAATCCCTTCAAGAAAAGCTTGTTTAGCTCAATGACCACCTCCCTTAAATCAATAACATCCGTTGGCCAAGTGTATGTAAGTCTATGTCCCAAAATGTGCCCAGCAGGAACTTACTTAAAGGAGTAAATGGCAATGGGGATGGGCATTTGATTTTCTGGATTGTTCCATGTGTCTCTTGCCAGGAGGCTGAAATGCTTATTCGATCTGCTTCATCTAGAAAGAATGATTCAGTTTCTCATGCAGCTCTCTACAGGCTGGTCCAGCTGATTAGCTATCCAGATGTCACTGCCAACACTGTGGCACTTCCATAATTTATTTGGCCGCCATGGATAACACCAATATTACAGCCCACACAAACACCGTTTTATGGCTATTCTATGATTGCTAGATTGTTGATGGTCAAGCTGTTTTCAGCATCAACATATCATTGCTTAGTGTCTAGAGACCTCAGACACAATCACAGACCTGAACCGAACAACTCTGGGCTAATGGTGAGGGGTTGTGGGGTTGGCATAAACGGTGTATTAAAGAACTCAGGTTTCGAAGTTTGTGATCATTGTATTTATTCACACTCTATAGAGTTGGAGAAGCTTAATGAAATCATTTCCTTTCCATCCTTCCTGGAAACCAAATGGCTCTTTGTAGTATGATATGAAATTTTTGAGAAAGCAAGAAAGAGAGAATAGAATGAGAAAACACAGGGCTCTGAAGGCATCATGTTCCTCTGAGCCAAATGCGGGGATGTCTTTACAGAAATGCTGAAAATTCCCCTAAAAACCCTCTGGATGTAAAGTCTTCTACAATACATAACAACAGCTACCATTTACTGAATGTTCACTTTTTGCCGGGCACTGTACAAGCAGGATCACACTTAATCCTCACAATAGCCCCCATTAACTCATTGGGTAACTTTCCATATTCCCTTAGTGAGGAAGTAGTAGAGCGAGAGCCCAACCCAGTGACTGTGATAACACCCAGATCCTCCTTCCCTCTGTTACACGTGTCTCCACACAAAAACCAAGGCGGGATACTTAGGTCTCTTGACTGTCTGTAGAGAGAGTGTTTCAAGAGCTTATTTTACACCAGAAATCTCCTCATTAGAGCTTGGTGTCAGGTTTTGGAGTATATATGCCACTAATATATGAAGAATATAAAGAGCTTTTTTAAGTTTAATTTCTTTTTAAATCAACATGTTTACTTTTAGCCCAGGGTAGACTGTCCATAATCAGGAAGGTGTGTCTGGCTTACCCACTGAGAAATGAAACTCTTTTGCTCATTCCTGGAGCCATCTTTCTCCTCTCATTTTAACAAAGCACCCTCACTGTTGGTCCCTGCAAGCTTCGAAGAATAAAAGGCAGCGCAGAGAAGGCAAGGTCTTGGTTTGTTTTCTTCAAAAAATGAACCAAATGTTTTCTCTCCTAAAGCAAGAACCCAGAGAGTTGTCATTAGTTGGCAGCACTGATGGGGGATTAGGCGACTTCACATTGTCTCCTTAAGTGTTTTTAAAATGGGTTAACGTGAAGGAACATCACATTTCTCTGTTGCCAGATGCCTTTGGGGATGGGAATGAATAATTTGAGTAAAAATTGGGAAAATGGCTGAGAAAAATCCTTCTCTATGATTGAACAGGAATGGGACATAAGAGCCCTAGAGCTCTGTAATTTGGAAGGGTGTCTGGAGAAGAGCCAAGTGCTTACAAATTAAGTGTATGTTCAGCTTTTATGGTAAACTTTATAAGCACTTATGCCATTGGGTATCACAGGAGGAGAGTTGAATTAGAAAGTCAATAAATACACAAGCAAGGAAAAAAAAAATAAAGAGTAAAAGTGTTCTCTTTTTTCTTGACCCATTAAATGTCCTAGATGAATTTCTTTCCTCCATCTGCCTCTCTTGCTACTATTTACACTGTATAGCTGCCAGAGAATGCTTTTTCTACTACTAACAAAAGTCATAAAAACCAATCTACAATTGTTTTTGTAAAAATGATGCCACAAAATTAAAGCCACAAAAGTCTACAACCCCAAAGTAAAGCCTATATTTTCCAACTATGCTAATTTTTCTGAAAAGTCAATAAATAAAAAGTACAATTCTAAACTCCATCAAATGGTCAAAGTAAGCAGATGCTAGGGAAATACTGTTCTGTAGTGACGACATTGTCCCCACTGCAGTCCTAAGTGAATAACTTCTTTAACTTCTACATTACGCTTGCAATTCTTGCTTGCAACAATATTTTCAAGTATGTCTTGGTCTATATTTGCTTTTTTAGTTGCTTATATTACAAACTATGTAAGCAAGAATTATTTTTATTATAGCACCAAAATGGAGTACAAGAAATTATCGATTTTTAAAACGAAACCAATATATAAAACCTTAGGAAATAGAGAATACGAGCGAGTGAAACTCTCTATTTAACTAAAAGGAGCATGAAAGGTCATTATTTTCCGTTTTAGCTGAAACAACAGAGAAAGAAATAATTCCAGAATGTACACACTCCACCGTAAACCTGTTTATCTTCAATGAGTCTTTCTGGAGTCCCACTTAAATGTAGCTGAAGCGAGACAGATGCTTTCCTATCCACAGTCTCAATTACCAACACAGAGCAAACTTTGGAGACAATGTAGATTGTTCACATAGTAATCAAGATTTCCTAACCTGAATAGAGAGGAAACCAAACAAATAAGACACCCAACAAATATCTGTGAATTAAAGAAGGGATAGAAAAATACAATGACTGAGTGAAACCAAGCTCTTTTTAAAAAAAAAAAAAAAGTTTTCTTGAGATGGGATCTTGCTGTATTCCCCAGCTGGTCTCAAACTCCTGTCCTCAGACTATACTCCCACTTCAGCCTACCAATTATCTGGGACTGCAGGTGTTACCCAGGCTAATAAAGCTCTTAAATTTTTTTTTTCATTGCTTGGGTCTTGAAAATAATGGACATCATAATACCTGATAGCTTCACTTAGAGGTAGAACATTCGAACAGAAGTCATGAATTTAAGAAATCTTGTGCTCCGGTCATGTCTCTCCACATATGAAGAAAGCTGGGCCCAGAGAGAATGAAGCTCCTTGCTTGCATCACACACAGCTTGTTACTGGCAGAACTAAGGCTTAAACTCAAATAACTGCTTGCAGGCTCACACCCTCCCACTATGCCTTACTGTCCCCTCTTTGCCCTCACCAGGGTGTCAGCATTATCTACAGTTATCTCTCTGATACTATTCCAGTGACTCGCTGGCTTCTAGAAATGCAAAATCATCTAAGGTACCATTAAAGGCTTTGGGGGTAAAAGTAAGTATGTATCATGTTAGGTGTGAATCTTCCAGAGGCCCAAATGTTGACAGGTCTTGGAATGGGCCCACAACATTGGACATTTATCTGCTTTTTGTTGCTGACTACAAGATAGACATTTTTATAGTGGCTTATGATTTTCTAAAGCCCAATCACCTAAAAAACCCTTTGTTAAGGGGTATTATGAATGCAGACTGACAGTGCTAAAGTAGCAAAAGAAAGATTTTACCAGGCACATTTTGATGTGGAGAAAGAGTTGTTTTTTTTTTTTTAACCCCCTTTGGAAGTTCTGTTATGCTTGTTTAGCATAACGTGTTTATAGTGAGACAGCAGTTAATATATTAGCATGTGTCAGCCATTGTATTCCTGACAGGGAATTGAGCAGATAAATGGATCCTTAAAAAGACTTCTAATACCTGCACTTATACTTAGTCTGCAAGCTAGAGAAAAAGCAAAACAATGCACATAAGTGTAAATATGCACAATCTCAGCTCACTGCAACCTTTGCCTTCTAGATTCAAGTGATTCTCCTGCCTCAGCCTCCCGAGTAGCTGAGATTACAGGTGCATTCCACTACGCCCAACTAGGTTTTTGTATTTTTAGTAGAGATGGGGGTTTCACTATGTTGGCCAGGCTGGTCTCAAACTCCTGACCTCCACCCACCTCGGCCTCCCAAAGTGCTGGGATTACAGGTGTGAGGTACTGCGCCTGGCCTTTTTTTTTTTTCTTTTTTAACATAGAAGTTATATTTGTCACGGTGGCCACCACCATGCCTGGCTAATTTTTGTGTTTTTAGTAGAGACAGTGTTTTACCATCTGCCTAGGCTGTTCTTGAACCCCTGACCTCAAGTGATCTGCCAACCCCACCTCGGCCTCCCAAAGTACTGGGATTACAGGCGTGAGCCACGGCACCTGGCCCAAATTTACCCTTTTTGTAAGAACATCCATCTTATTGGATTAGGCCCACCTAATGACCTCATCTTTACATTGATTACCTCTATAAAAACCCTGTTTCACATCACATTCTGAGGTACTGACAGGACTCCCACATTTTTTTTTTTTTGGTGGGGAGACACAACTCAACTCATACTACCTTCTGAAACTGAGAAGCAGCTTCCTTGTTTCAAAGCAATGACACAAGAAAAACTTGGGACTTAACATCCCCCTGCAAGCTGGGAAGGAGCTAAGAGACAAAAGAATGATTCAGACAAGTCCAGCTTAACGAGTAGATAAGTTTATTAGGACTTACGTACAGGGCACACCTGGATGGCAGCAGAACAGCACTGGAGATCTCTGCCACCGCCCAACTCCAAACTGCTTTTAAGCTAATAAGCTAATCTTCTGGCTCTTTGACGACTGTGTTTGAGTGATGAGACTTTTTCTTGATAGGTTCTCTGATACTCACTCGGATGTTTGGGTTCTTAGAGATACTTGCTTCTCAGTTGGACACCCTGGCCTTGGCTCACTGCCTACCCTTCAGAATTCAGGCAGTGGATATACATCCTTAAGTAACTTGGTGGGGGACCCATCACACTACAGATGAAACAATAAGAATTTGGCTCAAATCACTGTCTGGTTAACAATCAGGTAAAAGCAATAAGTCGGATAACCACATGACTTAAGTCTAAACACTTATGAGGCTATCACTGAGACAGGGAGTAAAAACGTGTCCCAAGCGAACTGGGATCCACGCTCCACCCTAGCTATATAAGATAACGTGCCAGGTGTAGAGACATTGAAAGCTCCTTACTTCGTCCACCCAGGTCTTCTGTCTCAGCGTCTGAATAGGGCTGGCTGCCATCAACCATGTCCCAGCATGAGGATTTTAAAAGACTCTCACAGTGTTGATGTCAGTGTTGTGCAGCTTCCTGCACTGGCGTATCCAAAATCAGATCTCCCAATCATGTTAGTATCTTCCTGCCCCAATGTTGTGCTTTTATAGCTCTATTCCTCTCCTTAACATTATCACAATTGTAATTAGATAATTCATTATATTCCTAGAAGGTTGATATCTGACTTCACTAGATTGTTAGCTTCCCAAGGGCAGGGGCCATGTCTCTTATTTTTCCCTGTGTCCTAAAGCAGCTCATGCTGGACTTGGCCGATATTATGTGCCATCAATATCTGTTGAATGAATGTAAATAGCACTTCTAGAAGTGCTTAATAAATGGTCATTAAATAAATAAATGAGATACATACATATATAGTGAAATACAACTTGTTAATTCAAGCTTTCCCATTATTTCCAAGAACCTTGGAATTCTCTACTCATGCGAGAATAAAAATGAAAATAACCAAAATGTCTCCATATTCTTATAACAATAATTTTGACCTTACAGGCCTTTGAAAGGGTCTCAGAAACCCCTGAGGACTCCCTGGATCACACTTTGAGAACCATTACTGAGGACAAGATAGAAAAGGCCAGGGTACCCAGTTGATCTCATGGAGCAAACTTTCTAACTGCCCCACTCCCCACCCCTTGGACCAGCTACCAGCATAGGTTTTCATATGAATGGTAAGTAAATCTTCTACTACCTTATGAAAGCCATTGTCCTTTGATTTCTCTTTCCGTGATCAAATCAACATGCTAATTAATACAATCCTTTGGTTAGCACATAGTAAAAAGGAAAGTGAGTTTTTTCTTGTGCCAAGTCTTGACTAAAGGCAAGAAACCAACTGTAGATCCAGAAGGTCTTCGTTTTCAAGATAAATGGGAAGAAGCACATTTCCTTATAGAAGTTACATGTTTCAGTCAGGCGCGGTGGTCAGGTCTGTAATCTTAGCACTTTGGGAGGCCAAGGCGGGTGAATCATGAGGTCAGAAGATCAAGACCATCCTGACTCACATGGTGAAACCCCATCTCTACTAAATATGCAAATAATTAGCTGGGCGTGGTGGCATGCACCTGTAGTCCCAGCTACTTGGGAGGCTGAAGCAGGAGAATTGCTTGAACCCAGAAGGCAGAGGTTGCAGTGAGCTGAGATCACGCCACTGTACTCCAGCTTGGGTGACAGAGCAAGACTCTGTCTCAAAAAAAGAAAAAAGCAAGCAAGAAAGAGAAAGAGAGAGAGAAAGAGAAAAGAAAGAAAAAGAAAGGAAGGAAGGGAGAAGAGAGAGAGAGAGAAAGAGAGAGAGAGAGAGAGAGAGAGAGAGAGAGAAAAGTTACATGTTTCCTGGCTTTCAGATCCCAAGGGTGCCTGTTTCACTTAGTCTAGCCACTTCCTTCATTTATAATACCTGCTGGTCCCAATAGGTAAATGAACCAGTTGGGGGCCACCAGAAGTTTTCTAGCAGAAAAGTGAAGTCATCAGAGCAGTTCTTCAGGAAGATCAATCTGATAGTCATGTGGGCAGTGGACTGGAAAGGAAAGAGGCTAGCAATGGGAGAGCTGGGCAGCTGTAAGGCCACCGTTAGATTCTATGAGAATTAATGAGAGTCTAGATTAGGTGCTGAATGGGAGAAGTGAAATGGATTACAGACATTAATGTTGCAATTTCTGTTACCTACACAGCAATAGCTACTGAGAGCTATAACCCAGAGCACACCCCAACTCTGCACACTGTTCCTTTTTGTGGCTTAGTTTCAGATTCCTGCTTGTTGGCTTGGGCCATGCAGGAACATCGGAATCCCTTTAAGCCTTTTCCAATGAGCATAAAGGAAGGCTCCGTCTTCCTTTTCCCAGAACCCAATTACCTCTTAATGCTGAGGGCATGTGGAGCAGAGGACACACTTGGCCACATTACATCACTCAGTAGGCAGCAGAATAAAGGGAGTTGCCCCTCCAGGCTGTCTGCATTATAATCCCACCAAAAGGTCTGCCTTTCAGTCCCAAGAAGGGAACAATGGCCTGGGTTCTGGCCATTCCCTGGATATATCTAGGGATATCCTTGATGGTCCTTGGCATTTACCATAGCCCTTCCTTCCTGAGTATTGGGATGAAGTATAAGAAAGAGACAGTATATGTGCCTGGCAATAAGAAGGGTAATAACAGCTAACATGTTTAGATAGTGTGTAATATTCTGGGTACGTCTTTAAGTCCTTTTATATACATTACACTATGTAATCTATTTACAACTGGTACTATCTCATAAAAACCATTTAAGACAAATACTGATATCATCCCCTTATTATAGATGAAGAAACTTTGGCACAGAGACATTAAATCACTTGCCAAGGTCATATGTCTCATAACTGGAAAAGCTGACATTTGAACCAGGTCACCTGTCTCCGAAGGCATGAAGTCTTAACCATAGCATTCTACCGTCTCAAATATAGTGAAAAAAGTTCTGGAGAAGAGTGGTTTCCAAGAGTGAGAGCAAAGGGAGGGATAGATTTTATATACCTATTCAGAGTGCCTGATACCCAAACAAACAGAACTGGATCAAAATGAATCTGATTCTCTTTCTATACCTTCACAACACATGCCAAAATCCATCAGGACCTCTTGTGCTGGAGATAGAATGAATTAAATACAAATAAAATAAAAATACTTAAGTATTTATTAATCATCATTAAGTGGTAAGTCTGGATTTCTGGACTATTGGTTTGGAATTTAATCAGAAGCTTTTTGATTTTATAACCTGCAGTACAGCAGAGAAAAGCGTGCCTGATTCTAGGTTACTACTGGACTTCTTACTACACATCACGTAGAGAAGAATCTGTCACCAGGGTAGACACTTGGAAGCATTTGCCATCATACCTGTGCACTCCAAGAAAGCCAGCAAAGTCTTGCGCTCTCTCCCCACGGGGATCTGCCTGGTAGCTAACGACCTAGAATCCCTAGGCTTTCTTGATAGGGAAGATTTTGGCACAGTTGCTTAAAGGCCATCCATATGTTTTTCTTCCAGAATGATTGTGAGTTACATTTGCTGGATCTATGTTCATGCCATTTGCCACCAGGCAATATTGTATGCACTTTTTAAAAATGCTTACTTAAACCTTACCAACTCCGTGACACCTTTTTCTCTTCCAGTAGGCAGAATCCCTTTTCTGGGACTATCACGGCACTTGGACCATTTTAGTATCTGCTAAACTACCTTATAATTGATTGTTTATGTACTCATTCTTCCACCAGATTGTGAGCCTAAGAGAGGGACTCTGCCTCCTCCACCTTTAGGCCTTTGCACCGAGCACAGGGGCGTGACCTAGAGTAGGTCCAATGGTTGACAAAGGAAAAACAGAAGAATGCAAAGAGAGTGAGAGGTAGATAATGGTGCTTACACCCTTTATGACATGATTCAAGATGCAAAATGTCCTGGGAATAACCCTCCTGTCCCCCTTCCTGGCCCTGCTTCTGTATGTGACATTCTACTATAATTAAGGAGTTGTGAAAAAATAATTTGTCATCAGCTCTTATCTATTAACATAAGACAGAATGATTTAAAAAGTGAGTTTCAGGGAAGAAGGAGTTTGGGAATGATGGAGACTTCAAGGTGTCCACAATGGGGAGCCGCAGGTGGAAGGGAAAAAGCCACAGACATCAAGTGCCTGGACAAGTAAAGGGATGGGGGAATTACAGATTTCCTTACATCATAATTGTATCTAGAATGGCCCCAAGGGGAAAGTATAATTAATTTGCCTATCCCTCTAATTCATTTTTTAGAATTCTGGTGCTTATACTGGTCTCAGGTTTACATGTAGATATCAGAGGTACACCAACTAGTCTAATTCTCCTAGCATCATGGGACCCAATGAACCACACTGTTGAAGTGTATAATTCAGTGTTTTCAAGGCCAAAGCACATGCTGCACATTTAGCCTCTTTTCCTCTGAATAAATTAATCTACTGGATGAGACCACATTTTCCTTTCACAGTCAAATCTCACATGACATGATCATGATTCTCCAACCTGCAATAGACCTCTCCTGATTGCAATGGATGTTGGGTCTGGAATTGGTTGTGCTGGAATTGATTTGGTGGCTTATTAAGCTCCTCCATGATTAGACCTGGGAAAACAAACCATACTGAGCTACTGTGGACTGCTTATGTGAGGCTACTGTCTGTAGGGACTCCAGTCGTCCCTCTCCTTGACCACTACTTCCCTTCTACTATCATGTGCTTCTCCCCTCCCCAGCTGCCTACCCTCAGGGTTGCTCACTCTTCCAAAACCACCTGCTCCTTGCCTTTAAGTTCCCAGGTGTCAGCTCTCTAAGATTTGACCTCGGGAACTGCCAACTCAGAGCTGAGATAGCTTTTCCTATCTGCAGCAAAAGCCATTTCAAAAAAGCAGGGAGAGATCTGGGCTTCTCATATTTTCCTTGCTAGATGTGTTTGAGACTGCAAAAACCAATTATTGAAGCTCAGCTGTAAGATATGAAATGTATTTAGTCACAGGTAAAGTTCATGAACACAGTATTAGCTGCAGAATGTACGTGGTGGCATCTTTTACAAATGAATGCATGTCCTAGATCCTGCTCCTTTTACAAATAAGCCATCTCCAGAGTGCTGTTAATGGCAAAAACAGAATCAAATATAATGGACTGGCAGCCTCAGTGCTGCTCAGAATAATGAGCTATGGCACACAGCACTTTATCTTCATCAGATTTTTCCCTCTGCTTGTATAAAGCATCAGAAGTCCCCATATTCTCTTAGGATCAAACAGGATTGTAGCCCTGCAAGACAGACTCATTCCTACACGCTCTCTGCATTAATATTTGAAGGTGTTGCAGCAAGAAAAATCTTGGGTAGAGAACTCAGAAGGCAGACAAAGGCACATATGGACGACACTTTGGCTCTACTAGAACCATTTCTGAGAATGATCATATGCTCCCCTTCCAATGGCCAAAAAAGCATTTGGGAAACAAGGAACCAAGCCACCAGATTTAGTTGGCCTGTTCACATCTGATGCGAACTTTGGTTAAAATGATTTTTAAAAAATTGAGAGGGAAAATTGCTTTCGATGATTTGTGGTCTCACAAAGAAGTTAAACCTAGAAGACCACTAAGCACTGAATGGTATTCTTAGAGGTGAACAGTAAAAATTTTCTAAAATCGTAGATCTAAAAGGATCTTGAGAAATCTGATTTTCCAGGCTGTAGGCTCACCATTCACAAAAGGTATTTGTGTGGTTCCCTTAGATCTTTGATGGAGTCCTGGCCTCTGCTGTGGCGTGTTCTCCTCAGTTTGCCTCCTCTCAGGAAGTGGGTGGAGTTATCGGGTTGAGGGCTGATTTACACTGCAGCTTCCTTATCAGTTCTGCTGGATTGTGCTAGATTAATCCTACAATATTTCCTGATTGCTTTTTAACTCTCCTTCATTCTTTACTTTCTACTTGGAGTCATGATGGAGTAAAAGTCTCAAAAGGCTGTTTAAACTTGAAGAAAATAGAAGTTGTTGTGAATCTTTGCAAATGCTTGCAGAGACCACCCCCCGCCCCCCATCGTGGTCAACTCTTCTCACTGGGGCCAATGGCTTCATTGCTTCTTTTACTGAGACTTGTCCTCTCTCTGATCTCTTCAAATTTCCATCTTCATCTGAATCTTCCTCTTTTTTTTTTTTTTTTTAACATCTCAGACAGTGTCTGACCCTTCTTTCCCAGATTGATTAGTCACCTGATACCTGAGTTCTTTTCTTTTTTGTTCTGAGACAGGGTCTGGCTCTGTTGTCCAGGCTGGAGTGCAGTGGCATAATCCTGGCTCACTGCAACCTTTGCCTCCTGAGCTCAAGTCATCCTCCCATTTCAGCCTCCTGAGTAGCTGGGACTACAGGCACAAGCTACCATGCCCAGCTAGTTTTTGCATTTTTTTTTGTAGAGATGGGGTCTCACCACATTGCCACGGTGGTCTCAAACTCCTGGATTCAAGCAGTCCAACTGTCTCAGCCTCCCAAAGTGCTGGGATTACAGGCGTGAGCCGCAGTGCCTGGCCCTAGTCATCTGAGTTCCTGAACCGCTGTTTCCCTCTTCCTCCCCTCAGGGACTTTGCTCCTTTACGTTGCTCCTTCCTTGACTCCTTCCCAGTTGCCTCCAACTATGCACAAACTCTATGTGGGATGATAGGCCAAACTATCCCACTAGTTTAACTCTGCTTTTTCCTATCAACATCCTTGGCCAAAAGCCGCAAAGCATTCACTTACAATAAAAGCAATACTAACAACAAGAAATGATAATATGGGAAACCTACTCTGTGCCTACACTGTGTTAAGCAATTTGCATACATTGTCCTTTAGCATCATTGTCCTATTGACCTTCTATAAGGTCAGTACTATTATTACCATTACCGTCCCCATTTTAAGAATTGGGAAACGGAGGCATAAAAGCCTCTGTTTAAGAAGCTTGCACAAATCAGAAAGCACACTTGTAGCAAAGATAGGATTGAAACCCAGGCAGTCTGCTGTGGTTTAAATATTTGTCCCCTCCAAAACTTATGTTGGAATTTAATCCCCAATGTGGCGGTATTGAGAAGTGGGGCTTTTAAGGAGGTGACTGGGTCTTAAGGGCTCTGTTCTTACAGATGGAATAATCCATTCATGAATTAATGGATTAGTGGGTTACCATGAGAGGGAAACTGCTGGGGTGCCTTTATAAGCATAGAAGGAGAACCAGGTATGGGGATATCTGCCTGTAGTCCCAGCTACTTGGGAGGCTGAGATGGGAGGATCCCTTGAACCCAGGATCTTGAGGCCAGCTTGGGCAACACAGCCCCCTCCACCCCATTTCTTAAAAAAAAAAAAAAAAAAGCAAAGGAAGAGAAGAGATACCTGAACTAGCATGCTTGGCCCCATTGCCATGTGATGTCCTGTGGTATCCTGGAATCTGCAGAGGGTTCCCGCTAGCAAGAAGGCTCTCATCAGATGCACCCCCTCGACCTTGAACACCATAGCCTCCATAACTGTAAGAAATATGTTTCTTTTCTCTATAAATCACCCAGTTTCAGGTATTCTGTTACAAGCAACAGAAAATGGACCAAGACACAGTTTGATCTCAGGGCCCGCTGCTTATGCCACTATCTTGTACTGCTTCTCTATCCCATTCTGCAATCAGCCTTCATGGTATTCTGAACTCATAGCAGAAAGTGCACTGACCTCCCAAGAGCTGAATCCATTGACATCATCAATTTCTCATTCTCCTTGACCTTTCTGCAGTGTCTGATACGTTGATCTTCTGTCCCCACCTTCTTTCTGACCCTCTCCACTCCTTTGGCTCTCATACTACCATACTATTATAGTTCTTAGCCATTCTCTCTGACCTTTCTTTTTCTGTGTTCTTCACCAGCTCTATTTCCTTCAAATAAATATGAGCGTGATCCAAGTGTTTGTCATTAAAACGTTGCCATTCTCAACATGAAGTCTCCTGCCTCACCTTATGCCTTTAGTGGTGTCATCTGCCAACGATTCTTAATTATTTAGCCCCAACCCTATTGTCCCTTGTGGTGCTAGGCTAGAATTTACAAGTGCATAATGAACTTTTCCACTAGATTATCTCACCTGCGCTTCAAATTTAGTATGAATTAATACAAATGACTCATATTCCCCCCAAAGTGCAAAGACGTTGTTCTCCTCTGCCCTCCATCTCTGCTTCTGTTCAGCGCTACTATGACTTGTCCAGCCACCCAGGCCTTCAAATGTGTACTTCATCTCTGAAGACTCCCCCATCATCATCATTCAGCATGATCTAATCAAAATTATGTTTTTTTCAGTTCTTTATCGATTTTATATCGGTATCCCCTATTTATTTTCTTTTCACTGCTAGCACACTAGTAGACGCCCTTATTAGCTAATGCTTGGCCTACAGCCCAAGGCATTCTCTGACCTTCTTGCCTCTCGAGCTGACCCCTGTCTATATGGCTGGCTGCCAAAACGTCATCAATCTAAAACACTATTTCATCATGCTATTATCCTGCCCATAAATCTAAAGAAGCTTCCTTTGAGCAAAACCCAAACTCATCAGCCTGGCATTTAATGCCCTCTCTAATCTGACCACAATTTATCTTTCCAGCTCTCTGTCCTCTGCTCCAGGTGGGCCCTTGCTTATATCCAAACATTTTCAGCTCGATTCTGCATCCACATCATTGCTCTCCCTCTCTGTAATGATGTTCCAACTCCTTTCCACAGACTATTTACCTTTCAGGACCTAGCTTTAGTTCTTATTTCTTCAATCAATATGTTATGACCACATTCCCCTAAAAATGATCTCTTTCCTCCGAATTCTGTGGTAATGATTTTCGATGCTATCAATTTAGCGCTTAGCATTTCCTGCCTGTATTTTCATGTGATACGTATTTCTTCCCCAACTATATTTTTAAACATGAGCAGTTGTTACAGCCTGGGCACTATATTAGGTACCTTAAGGTCACCTTATTTTAACAATAATCTTGAGAAGTCAGAATTTTATCGGTACTTTATTGCCCTGAGGGCAATGGTCCAACTTTCTACCTCATTGTATATACTAGGATACCCAGCGCAGCTCTTGAACATATTCAGAGCTCAGACATTTTGCTGATTGAAAGATATGATGCTGCAAAATAGGAATTTCCAAACATGATAATCTATTCATAAAATTAGAGACAAATTATGAAAGTAAGTTTTTTGTCACATTAAAAAGAAAAGCATTAACATCAGTAGTATAAAGGGAAAAAATTTGAAAGAATTTTAATGTAAATTTATTTATTCATTTATATAAATGGCCATAAAAAAAGATTCAAAATTCATAACATTCAAAAGAGCATAGTCTTAGGTTTGGTTCTGGAGAGAAGCAGAATGGAGATTTGCATGTAGGGAGTTTGCTGGGGAGAGCTCTGGGTATCTCCATCAGAGGGGGTGTGAGGGAAATTGAGCTGGGCAAAAGGAAAAGCTGAACTGTGATGCAATGAGAAATAAAGGTGTCAGTTGATAGCACAATCTGTGACCTGTGAGGAGTCCTATCACTGAGATAGCTCTTCAGATTTGTCCTGTCCGAAGGCAAGGGAGCCAGCCTTTATAACTCTTTCTCACCATCAGCTTCATTAGGGCAGGCTGCCTGGCCAGCTGAGGGCAATGACCAGGGAGGGACTCAGCTGAGAACCTGATGCTTGTGGCAGCTGGGGGTATGAGTGCCTCTGATCTGAAGAAGGTGATGGCTCACCACAGCATCTGCTCCTGACAGACAGTGAATCCTCTCCTTCCTACCCATGTCCCCTAGGCACAAAGTTGCCTCCTCCAGTAGTAACTGGTATCATCACTTCCTTTTGTATTTTTCTAGAAATATTCTATGATATTTAAGAAAACACACATAGATATTATTTTCCTCTTTTTACACAAATAGTAGCAGACTATACATATTGTTCTAATTCTTGTTCATTTAAAATACTTTGGTTTTCAGTCATGTCAACTTTTTAAGGAAGCTTCTTCATTTTAAAATAAATATTTTAGGGCTGCATTGTATGTGGAAGTACAATTTAACCCATTCCCTACTGGTAAATATTTAGGCTGTTTTTAATGACTTGCTCTTACAGACACTGCTGTAATAAATAACATTGTACTTGCCTTATTTCATCCATATGAGGGCATATATGTAGAATAAATTCCTAGAAGTGAAATTGATAATCCACCAGGTATTACCAATTTTTTTTTTTTTTTTTTGAGATGAAGTCTTGCACTTTCGCCAGGCTAGAGTGCAGTTGCATGATCTCGGCTCACTGCAACCTCCGCCTCCCATGTTCAAGAAATTCCCCTGCCTCGGTCTCTCGAGTAACTGGTACTACAGGTGTGTGCCACCATACCCAGCTAATTTTTTTTTTTTTTGTATTTTAGTAGAGATGGGGTTTCACCATGTTGACAAGGATGGTCTTGATCTCCTGACCCTGTGACCCACCTGCCTTGGCCTCCCAAAGTGCTGGGATTACAGGCATGAGCCATCGTGCCTGCCTATAATTTTGACTTTGATGCCTATGGCTAAATTGCCTTCCATGCAGTCTAGCAATGTAAAAGAATGCTTGTTTCCTTGGACCTTCAGCAACACAATGCATGATGAAATGGTTTAACCTTTGCATACCTGATAGGTAAAACAACGATGAATCAGTACAATTTTAATTTTCATTTATTTATTTCATTTCTATAATTATATGGCTTAGTATTTTTAGTATTCTATTCTTAGCACATGCTAGAACTGTCAGAAGCATTTTACAAATATCAACTCATTTAATCTTTAGAACTACCCGAAGAGATAGCTTCTACTACTTATTGTCCTCAATTTATTGATATGAAAACTGAGGTACACCAAAGTTAAGTAACTTGTGCATGGTCAAAGAACTAGTAAGAAGACGTGGAAGCAGGATTAGGACCAGGGCTAGAAAGTTTGGTTCCAGAATTTCACGCTCTTATTGTGAGTGAGGTTGAACTTCTTAATTAAATGTTTAATTAATTAACTTAGAGACAGGGTCTCACTATGTGACCTGGGCTGGTCTTGAACTCCTGGCCTCAATCTCTTGCAGTCATCCTGCCTCAGCCTCCTGAGTCTCTCCGATTACAGGTGTGAGCCACCACACTCGGCTCTGAATATCTTTCCATGTGCTTAAGAGTTAAATTTTTTTCCTGCTAATTCTCTTTATAGCCTTATTGTGTCTTTTAAAAAATTGTTTTATCCACTTATTTAGTAATTGCCTGAGAGAAATGAATTAAAGTTTCTTCTTATTAATGTATTTCTGCCTTTATCTCCATAAATTCCTCAAGTTTCTGAATTATTAAAGTTGCTACCAGGTTGCTTGCTTCATAGATATTCACACTTATTACAATTTTATTATGCACCTTTAAAATTACAAAGTACCCTTCTGTGTCTTGTTTATAGCTTTTTGTCCCAAATTATACCTTTTTTTTTCATTTTTTTTTTTTTTGAGACAGGTTTTCACTGTCACCCAAGCTGGAATGCAGTGATGCAATCCACTGCAGCCTCCACCTCCTGGACTCAAGAGATCCTCCCACCTGAGCCTCCTGAGTAGCTGGGAGTACAGGTGCATGCCACCACTACGGGCCAATTTCTTCTTTCTTTTGTAAGTGATGATACCAGCCATTTAGTCCATCCCTAAAGAACTGAGGGTCCTGGGAATTTAACCATATCAATGGATTTTTTTTTTTTTTACATTATTGACTGAAGAAGAATGGACACTTTTAAACAGATTTTTTAAGAGTAGGAAACAAAAAAGAATTCAGAAGAAGCCAAGTTAGGACTGTAAGGTGGATGCCTAACGCTTTCCCATCGAAACTCTCACAAAATTGTCCGTTTGATGAGAGGAATGAGCAGGAACATTGCTGTGGTGGAGAAGGACTTTTCTGATGTAGCTTTCCTGGACGTTTTTCTGCTAAAGCTTTGGCTAATTTTCTCAAAACACTTTCATAATAGCAGGGTTCTTGTTCTTTGGCCCTCTAGAACATCAATAAGAAAAATGCCTTGAGCATCCCCCCAGATTGTTACCATGACCTTTGCTTTTGGCCAATTTGCATTTGCTTTAACTGGACCACTTCCACCTCTTGGTCGCCATTGCTGTGATTGTGCTTTGTCTTCAGGATCATACTGGTAAAGCCATGTTTCATCTCCTGTTGAATTCTTCGAAGAAATGTTTAAGGATCTTGATCCCATCTGTTTAAAATTTTCACTGAAAGCTCTGCACTTGTCTGCGGCTAATCTAGGTATGATAATTTTGGCACCCATCAACTGGAAACTGTGCTCAAGTTTAATTTTTCAGTCAGCTGTGTAAACTGAACCAATTGAAATGCCTATGGTGTTGGTTGCTGTTTCTGTTGTTAATCTTTGGTCCTCTTGATTTAAGGCATGAACAAGATGAAATTTTTTTTCCCATAAATTGATGTGGACGGTTTGCTGCTGCAGGCTTCACATTTAACATGATCTCATCTCTTCTTAAAATGATCACTTGTAAACTGCTGATTTTGGTTGGGGGTATTGCCCCATGAGCTTTTCATAAAGCATCGGTGATTTCATCATTCTTCCAGCCCAGCTTCACTGTAATTTGATGTTTGTTCTTGCTTCAATTTTAGCCGAATACATGTTGCTCTGATACAGGCTCCTTTCAAATTGATGTCTTATACTTCTTAGTGCCTCAAACTAGACCCTTTTCAGATACATTGTAACAAGTAAGTACGAGTTTATTTTGGTGCAAAAAATGTTTAAATCCATGCATAGTTTTTTTTTTTTTTTTTTTTTTTTTTTTTTTTTTGACAGTGTATTGCTCTATTGCCCAGGATTCTGTGCGGTGGTATGATCTCGATTTACTGCAACCTCTGCCTCCTGGGTTCAAGCAATTCTCATGCCTCAGCCACCCGAGGAGGTGGAATTACAGGTGTGCGACACCTCCCCTGGCTAATTTTTGTATTTTTAGTAGAGACGGTGTTTTGTCACGTTGGCCAGGGTGATCTCAAACTCCTGACCTCAAGTGATCTTTGTTAGACCTCTAAGTCCAGTCCTGGCCATTTTAGCCTTGGTGACCCATGCATACACTTCTGGATGGTCTCCAGGAACCAGAAAGTCTGAAACAACCACAAGCAACCAAGTGGCTACAGAAAGAAGTAAAAACAACTTGTTCCTGTCTCAACTAACTGCTCTGCAACCTACATCCATTATTCCTGTTCAACCTTGCAAAAATTTCCCTCCAGACATTGGGTTTCTCAAGACCCCCATCCCTGTAACTGTGTAATCTACCACACCCTCCCCTCTGACTGCAACTGATACTCCCCACGCTTATGATCATGCCTGTTTGTAATAAATGACCCCTACCTTGTAGTCATGCATCCCGTGACGCCCTTCCCCTCCCTAAGATAGATTACTGACCCCTACCCTTGATGTCATGCATCCTGTGATGTCCTCCTCATCCCCAGGATAGATTACCACCTTTAGCTGACCATTTGCTCCACCCTATATAACCAATCCCCTCTCCTACCCCCTTTGCCTAACTCCTTTCTCAGACTTGGCCTGCTTGCACCCAAGCGTGAAATAAACAGCCTTGTTGCCCACACAAAGCCTGCCTGGTGGTCTCTTTGCACGAGTGGCACCCGTGACAATCTTCCCACCTAAGCCTCCCAAAGTTCTGATATGACAGGTGTGAGCCACCACGCTCTGCTCATAGTGTTTTTATAATATACATTTTCCATAAACATTTGAAGACCCCTCATAGACTGTAGTTTGATCCCAATATCAACATGCATATCCGTATCTTTAACCATACCTATATAACTACATAAAACTGGAAGATGTGTATACAATATTAATAGTTGTTATACCTAAGTGGTAGTATTGTAGATGGTTTTAACTTTCTTCTTTGTGCTTTTCTATATTTTCTGAGGTTTTACTATTCATGTATATGATTTTTATAATCTCGAAAAATGTTTTCTAAAAATAAAAAAAATTTTAAAGACTCTAATTATGTGACACTAAAATACTGTCATCAATTAAAGGATAGGACTCCTGGCTGGGCGCAGTGGTTCATGCCTGTAATCCCAGCACTTTAGGAAGCCGAGGCAGATGGATCACTTGAGGTCAGGAGTTCGAGACCGGGCTGGCTGACATTGTGAAACCCCATCTCTACTAAAAACACAAAAATTAGTGGGGCTTGGTGGCACACACCTGTAATCCCAGCTACTCAGGAGGCTGAGACAGGAGAATTGCTTGAACCCAGGAGGTGGAGATAGCAGTGAGCCGAGATCGCACCATTGCACTCCAGCCTGAGCGACAGGGTGAGACTCCGTCTCAAAAAAAAAAAAAAAAATAGGACTCCTTATTACCTACCCTTCTTCCCAGTGTTCTGGGAGAGGTCTAGAAGATATATGGTTTTCCTGAGTGGAATTCCGAAGACTTTGACACCTGAAGGAAAACCAGTCACTGTCCTTGCTCCTCCTGAAGCTGGGCCTGCCTGACTCCCCAGAATGAGGTGCAGTGGCTGTCTCCTCTCCTAGGTTCCCCCTGTATTCTTGCAGGCATATAGCCTCATTTACCTGCAGGTTTCTGTAGCTGCTCATTTCCAAGAATTCCTCACAGAACAGTTCCCAAGAGAATGAGAAGTTATTTTTCTTCCTTTTATTCACTCACTAGTCTTTGTTTACTTGGGAGACATGAACATTCCTCTGACTAAAAACCTCTCAATTTGCTTTTCTCCTCTTTCAATGGGCAATTTAACTGTCTCATTAGTGTTTTTATGTGTGGATTTTACTAGAATTCCTCTGAGTTGTTGTTGTTCCTTTACTAGTTGATGTGGAGACACAAGCTATCATAACGTCTCTTAAGAAATTAAACCTATTTCCCTGAAACAATCTCCTGAAGAACTCCCTCAATTTGTGTTTTACATCTCAGGCAGGACTCATCTTTGATTAAATTATTCATTTGTCAGTTTCTGAAGCTGAAATGAAATTCATTGAAATGAAATTTCAAATTTTGAGAGGAGCATGAAAGCACGTGCAGTATTCATTTATTTGCTGTTTGCTTTTTGCTCTTGTTTTGATTTTGCTGTTGTTTTTAAAGATCTAGCTATTTCCATATAGGTTTGGGCAATTACATAACCTGTAAAGGAAAAGAACTGTCTGAAAATGAAACTTGACAAAACAAAATGAACATCCTCAAACCATTAGTCTCCACATCTTTCAGTATAATTGGGCATTGAGATGATATTCAGAGCAAAAACCTATAATTTTGTTGAAAATTTATTATACTCCTTCCCACTGTGAAATTTCGATATCCAATTCTCATACAAATTCTTAGAGCATGCACCGTATTGATTAAGTTTTTATATCAAATCTACTGCTAGACTGAGATGAAACTGGCCCCCCTAGAAAACTAAGTACTTCCTTCTTTTTTGTCTTGTAACCAGGACCAGATCCTGAGAAACAAAGCAAAACAAATAGGCACAAGGTGTAACCATCTCTCCTCCTATTTTGACCCTTGCCTAGGGTCCCCATCAATAAACCTGAAGCATCTGTGATGCCCTGGATGACACCCTAAAGCAAGCACTGCTCACAGATTTGGCTGACAGATATATTTTGTGTAGCCTGTATACAGTTAATAACGGGTAAATGTCACATCAAAACTCAGATATCCAGAATCTCTTAGAAAACTGAAAGATTTGGCCTGGTGACAGTGACAAGAACTCAGAGTGCAGAATGGCAGTTTACCATTGAGGCTGAGCATGCACTTTGCCGCAGTCCCCACCAGTCCTTTTCGTTTTACACCTGTTTCCTTTATACTCCCTCATTTATAAAACTTTCATTAGCCTTGTAGGCATTTGGTCTGTGTCCTCTGCCCTAACACAGAAATTGATGAAGACTTAGACTTAACTTTAAATTTGTGGTTGTAAAACTTTAGCATTTATTAACATCATCTGGAGAATTTGTTAAAACACAGATGGCTAGGCTTAACCCTTGGAGTTTCTGATTCAGTAGGTCTAAGACAAAGCCTGAGAATTTTCATTTAAAACAAGTTCTTAGATAATGCAGTTAGTGCTGGTCCAAGGACCACACTTTGAGAATCACTGCTCTAAGGTCTTACTCCTCTGAAGTATATCATATTTTCATTCAATTATATATACAATATTTATTA
Source organism: Cacajao melanocephalus (assembly GCA_963573385.1). Classification (NCBI taxonomy): domain Eukaryota; kingdom Metazoa; phylum Chordata; class Mammalia; order Primates; family Pitheciidae; genus Cacajao; species Cacajao melanocephalus. Next base: position 41,286 of record CAUYLG010028222.1, read on the forward strand.
TAATGTGCTTTACTCTACATTGAAGATTCAACAGTGATCAAATATATATGGTTCTTGTCTTGATAACCAGGCAAAACTACATGATTTTGTTTATTTGGAACATAGATATAGAGTGATGGCTGTGGCAGCGATGTGAAGAGAATTCAGGCATGGCTTCCTTGAGGAAAGACATCATGCTAAGCTAGGAAGCATAAGGGAGGAGAGGGGAGCTTCCCAAGTCATAGGAAGAGCATGTGTGAAGCTAGGCAAAGCTGCCTCCCAGATCTAAATTCATGAATCTCTAATGAGATTTCAGACAGAGACTGAGGTCTTTCAGGTTGGGGTGCTTCCTGGTCTTCATTCCAAGGAACCTGATGACCTCTGAGAGGCTGATTGTTTCCAGAATAGTAGGAAAGAAGGAACCACCAGTACTGGTGAGGGGATCCAACAGCCCTAATGAAGTGGGCTGCATGGGGGAAATCCTGGTGGCATACTGGCAACTCATCTTAATTTCTCTCTACTTTAGTTTCCAGGCCTCTGAGCATTGCTGGGGGGTGGTAGGAAGATACCAAATAGCAAGATCAGATCATTGACATTTCAGAATCAGTTCAACTGTCTCTTCCCTGCTCACTGGACGTTTTCTTCTTCACTGAAGCTAGCTGGTAACCTCCCAGATAATTTGTAGACTTACCTTCCATACAACCTGAAATCAGTTATTTTTCTTTATTTGCCCCCTAATTCTTTTTCTTCTTATTTTCAGGGTCTAAATATAAAAATCTTGGTTTTTTGTTTGCTCTCTGATTTTTTTCTTTTTTTTCTTTTTTTTTTTTTTGCAGCAATCTATAAACAAAAGTACTTCCTTTTTTTTTTTTTTTTTTGAGACAGTCTCGCTCTTGTCCCCCAGGCTGGAGTGCAATGGTGCTCGGCTCACTGCAACCTCTGCCTCCCGGGATCAAGCAATTCTCCTGCCTCAGCCTCCTGAGTAGCTGGGATTGCAGGTGACTGCCACCACGCCCAGCTAATTTTTATATTTTTAATAGAGACGGGGTTTCAACATGTGGGCCAGGCTGGGAATTCCTAACCTTAGGTGATCCACCCACCTCGGCCTCCCAGAGTGCAGGGATTACAGGCAAGACTACTGTGCCTGGACCTTCCTATTTTTAAAAGGTCTTCATTTCCTCTCAAATTTCTTCATTTATATTTTCTATTTATGCACATAATAAATTCACTTGAAAATAAGAATATCCAATTTGTCCTCTAAGCCTTTGCTTTACTTTTTCTGTTGGGAAATTTGGATATTTGAAACATGACCAACCACGGTTGGCTATCTTTTTTTTTTTTTTTTTTGAGGCAGAGTCTCATTCTGTTGACCAGGCTGGAGTGCAATGGTGCAATCTCGGCTCACTGCATCCTCCGCCTCCTGAGTTCTAGCGATTCTCCTGCCTCAGCCACCCAAATAGCTGGGATTACAGGTGCTTGCCATCATGCCTGGCTAATATTTTTATATTTTCAGTAGAGATGGTGTTTTAACATGTTGGCCAGGCTGGTCTTGAACTCCTGGCCTCAGGTGATCCACCTGCCTTGGCCTCCCAAAGTGCTGGGATTATAGGTCTGAGTCACTGTGCCCAGCTGGCTATTTTGTTTTTTCCAAGAGATTCAGTCTTGCTATGTTGCTTAGGCTAGAGTGCAGTAATTATTCACAGGTGCAATCATAGTACACTAAAGCCATGAACTCCTGGGTTCAAGCAATCCTCCCACCTCAGCCTCCTGAGTGCTTGAACTACAGGTGCACACCACCACCCTGCTTGTTGACTTTTTTTAAAAACTTTTATTTTAAATTTTAGTTTCAGGGAGTACATGTGCATGTTTATTCCATGGGTATACTGCATGATGGTGAGGACTGGGCTTCTAGTGTACCCATTACCCAAATACTGAACACTGCATCCAACAGGCAATTTTTCAACCCTCACCCCCTTCCCACCTTCTCCCCTTTAGGGTATGGAAATACTAGACACCTGTTAAATATTTTTAAAACTGATTTGTTTTCTCTCCTTCATTACTCCTCATAGATCACTGTATGTCTTCATTTTCTGATACAGTAGTAGTATGAATGTCTTTTGAGGTCTTCTTTAGTTCCAAAATATTGTGATTACAAAGAATGTTCTCTTCTTCCATATGGACATTGATTGAATTCTCAGCTTTTAATAAATTAATTTTCATCTTTTTCATAGCATCATCAAAAAAAAAAAGATCACGCCTTTCACTTTACATTTTGCCACCTCTCTTCTACCTTGTAAGTTAATTATATCAATATTATTAGCCAACTTTCTTTTACGTAATTGTATTCTAGACTTTTAAGAAGGATACCTAAAAATATGTCCTTTCCTAAAATATATTTCTTACCCTTCAAATATTTAACTTCGGAGGTGTTTTTTTTTGTTTGTTTGTTTCCATCCAGGTGTTTCTCAATGCAGTGGACTTCTGCCATCTTTCTTGTATGCAGAAAGCACAGCAGAGTCTTAAATAACTTTCTTTACACATTTCTTTTAGGAGTTTATGTATTTTACCAATCTGACCATGTGTCCTTCCCAGTTTATATCTATGTGCTCTAGTTTTAATGTGGACCTCATGGATCTTTCAGTGTCTACTCATTATGCACAATCTCACCCAGGAATAAGTCCCCTAGCTTCTTCTTTTCCTAGTACATGGTTGAAGGAGGTACTAATCACCATTCCTAGTTCTCTTGTATCAAGCACATGTTTCTCAGTTTCCTGTCTTAAATATATCACTTGCCTTTTTCTTTTCCAGTGGCCTGATAGCATGGGAAGTGTTGAGCTTCCTTAACCTATTTGTATGATTTTTTTCTGTTTGGGTAATTTTTATTTAGTCAGATAAGATTTCTTTTGACCTCATCCTTTTCTCTTTGACTCCTTGAGTTTCTTTGCTTTACTGAGGGTTCTGTGCTCTTCTTTCATGTTTGAATTTCTTTTGTTATCTGCGTTATTATTTTCATTTTCTTCTCTATTATTCTCCATGCTGTTGCCTTTTCTTCCTCCTCTAAGGATTTCAGGAGGAGAGGCATCATTATTCTCTGATTACTTGTGATGTATACATATATCTTTAAATTCTATTAGTAGTAATCTTTATGTCAAACATGTTTTGATTTATGTTTCTTGAATTGTCAAAAACAAGAAAGGATAAAGACTTGACTCTTTTCTACACAGACTAAGTACTCTAGCAAATCTTTATTTCCTCTAATTTTTTTCTAACACATTCTAGTGTTGTTTGTTATAAAATCTAAACTCTTTCATTTAGATTATTTTCAAATCATTATTAATCAATATTAGATTTTCTCCTTCAACTTCTATTTTAGAAATATGTTTATTTATGTAGCCATGTTATGACAACTATATATATGTAATCTTTTGTTTAAAACACTTTCAATGCCACCTATCAAGACTTATCCAACCTTGAATTCAGTATTTGTATTTCTTTCTAGATCAACTCAAATATGCATTTAATTTTATCAGAGTTCAGATAAAATATCTGAGACTCTCTTACTATTATTTATTTCTCCTAAGAAAACTTGGAAATGAATAGATGTGGGGGGAGGATACACATTTTCTCCCTTCAAACCTCTGCTAATTAAAAAGAACACAGATATCTTTAACATGGAGTTAGTTAACTATATAGTGTCCTATCCAGTATAAAAAATACTGTGAAAATATTTTTTAAAAAGAAGACCAAAAAGCTCTCTGTCCATCATATTGAAAAATCTCCAAATTATATCCTTGATGGGATGAAAGCATCAGTATGTTATATATCCATGTTAGCAGCACTGTGCACAGTAGTCAAGAGATGGAAGCAACCCCAGTATCCATTGCTGGATGAGACTGAATCAAATGTGGTGCAAACATGCTGTCAAATATTATTTAGCTTTATAAAGGAAGGAAGTTCGGACATGCTACACCACGGATGAACCTTGAGGACATTATGCCAAATGAAAGATGCCGGTTACAAAAAGACAAATAGTGTATGATTCCACTTATAGGTACTAGAGTAGTCAAATTCATAAAAATATAAAGTAGAATGATGGTGTCCTAGGTCTGAGGGGAGGGGGAATAGGAAGTTGTTGTTTAATGGGTAGAGTTTCAGTTTTACAAGATGAAAACATTCTGCAGATTGGTTGTACAACAATGTGAATATACTTAACACTACTAAACTGTACACTTAGAAATCGTTAACTTAAATTTGATACATTTTTTACCACAATAAAAATTATGGTATAGAGTATGCAAATTTATGGATCAAAAATGGGCTAAAATATTTTCAGCTGATGCTGGAACAACTGGACATCCACATACAAAAAAAAAAAAAAAGAATCTGGACCCAAACCTTATACTCCTCACAAAAATTAACTCAAAATAAAATGTAAGACACAAAACTATAAAACTCATAGAAGATAACATGGGAAAATCTAAAGGACTCTGGGTTTGGCGATGACATTTTAGTTGCCACATTAAAGGCAGAATCCATGAAAAAAAGAATAAGATGGACTTACTTATGATTAAGTATTTATGCTCTAGAAAAGACAGTCATGAGAATGAAAATACAAACCACAGAATGAGAGAAGTTATTTGCTGAAGACATATCAAATATAGGACTATTATCCAAAATATACATAGAACCCTTAAAACTCAACAGTAAGGGTGGGCACAGTGGCTCATGCCTGTAATCCCAGCACTTTTGGAGGTTGAGGCGGGCTGACTGCATGAGCGCAGGAGTTTGAGGCCAGCCTCGCCAACATGGTGAAACCCCATCTGTACTAAAAATACAAAAATTAGCCTGGTGTGGGGTGCAAGTAGTAGTCCCAGCTACTTGGGAGGCAGAGGTGGGAGAGTTGCTTGAGCCCAAGAAACTGAGGTTGCAGTGAGCTGAGATGGTGGCACTGCACTCCAGCCTGGGCAACAGAGAGCAAGACCCTATCTCAAAAACAAACGAACAAACGAAAACACCACCACCGTCAAAGGACACAATGAAAACCAAACTCAACAATAAGAACACAAACAAGATTTTAAAATGGGTCAAAGACCTTAAGAACTATTTCACCAAAGAAGATTTACAGATGGCAAATAAGCAGATGAAAAGATGCTCCACCTCATATGTCACTAGGAAAATGCAAGTTAAAACAACGAGATAGCACTATGCACCTATTAGAATGGCTAAAATCCAGAACACTGCCAACACCAAAAGCTATCAAGGATGTGGAACAAGAGGAACTCTTGTTCACTGTCTTGGGAATGAAAAGTTGTAGAGCCACTTTGGAAGACAGTTTGGTGGTTTCTTACAAAACTAAATATACTCTTACCATAAGATTTGGCAATTGAGATCCTTGGTATTTACCCAAAAGAATTGAAAACTTATGTCCACACAAAAACATGTACATGGACAATTGTAGCAATTTTATTCACAATTGCCAGAACTTGGAGGAAAGCAAGATGTTTGTCAGTAGGTGAATAAACTGTGATACATCCAAGCAATTGAGTATTACTCAGCACTAAAACAAAGTTAGCTATCAAGCCATGAAAAGACACGGTGGAAACTTAAATGCATATTACTATGTGAAAGAAGTCAACTGGAAAGCCTACATACTGTATTATTCCAACTACATGACATTCCTGAAAAAGGCAAAACTATGATGACAGTAAAAAGATCAATGGTTGCCAGGTACTGGGGAGTGGAAGGGCTAAACTGGCAGAGAACAGAATATTTTTAGGGTAGTTAAACTATTCTGTATGACACTATACTTTTGGATGCATTTCCACGTATTTTTATCAATATCCATAGAATACAGGACACCATGAATGAATCCTAATGTAAAGCATAGACTCTGGGTGAATATAATGTGTCAATATAGGTTCATCAGTTGTAACAAATGTACCACTGTCATGAAAGATGTGATAATGGGGGAAGCTATGCATGGGTGGGGCAGGAGGGTTATGGGAAATCTCTATACCTTAAGCTCAATTTTGCTGTGAACATAAAATTGCTGTAAGAATATAAAATGTTTACAAAATATATTTGTAATCATGTACCAAAATATGCATAAACAGTATAGTATGCACAAGAACATGACGATAATAGTAGTATTCTATTTTTCAACTATGAGAATATATTAGTAATTAATTTAAAACAAAGCAAACAAATTCGTGAGTATATGATGCCGGCGTTTATGTTCCCAGTAATCACTCTCCTACTTCCCAGTGAGAGAGGCTGTGTATCTGATAGGGAGAAGATGCTTTTCGGAGATTCTATACACAGAATTCAAGATGTTTCTTTTCACTGATAAAACCTGTTTAATGGCTGCAGTAGGCAGAATAATGACCGCCCACTCTCCAAAGACATCCTGACCCTAATGTCCTGGACTTGTGAATACCGTACGTTATTTTCCATGGCAAAGGTGAATGACGGTAGCAGGTGGAGTTAAGATTGCTAATCAGTTGACTTTAAGACAAGGAAGTTATTCTGATTATCTGATGGGCCTGATATAATAATGAGGGCTCTTAAAAGTGGAAGAGGAAGGTAGAAGGGGAGGCCAGAGTGATGTACTGTGCGAAGTGTTAGAAAAACTTCAGCTGAATTAAATTTAAAGGAGATTAATTGAGCGATGAATGATTTGCAAATTGGGCAGCCCCCAGAATCACAGCAGATTCAGAGTGACTACAGGGATGCCTCACGGTCAGAATAAATTTATAGACAAAAAATGGAAGTAATGTACAGAAAACGGCAGTCAGGTACAGAATCCTCTGGATTGGTTATAGGTTGGTGTTTACCTTATTAGAACACATTTTGAACACCTAGCAGTCTACAAATGGTTGCAGTATGGCCACTGCGATTGACCAAGACTCAGCTATTGTTACAGGTGCATACTCCTAAATTAGGTTTTCAGTCTTGGCTGCCTATGAAACTAGGTTATGGTTCATCCTCAAGGACTCAAATATAGAAGGAGGGAGTCCTTCTCAGGCCATATTTAGTTTGCTTTAACAGAAGTCAACCTACTCTTGCCGTCTTTTTTTTTTTTTTTTTTTTTGTGTTGGTGTCTTGCTCTGTTACCCAGGCAGGAGTGCTGTGGTGTGATCTCAGCTCACTGCAACCTCTCTGCATCCCAGGTTCAAGTGATTCTTGTGCCTTAGCCTCCCTAGTAGCTGGGACTATAGATGTGTGCCACCACACGCGGCTAATTTTTTTTTTTTTTTTTTTTTTTTAGTATAGATGGGGTTTCCCTGTTTTGACCATGCTGTTCTCGAACTCCCGACCTGAAGTGATCACCCACTTTGGCCTCCCAAAGTGCTGGAATTACAGGTGTGAGCCACTGTTCCCGGCCTGTTGCTGTCTTTGAACATGAAGGAAGGGGACTATGATCCAAGGAATGCAGGTGGCCTTTAGAAGCTGGAAAAAACAAGGAGATCTTTCCTGCACTAATCCCCAGAAGGAATGCAGACCTGCCAACACCTTAATTTTAGCCCAGTTTAAGATCCAGACAGGACTTCTGACCTACAGAACTAGAAGATAATACATCTGTACTGTTCTAATATAATACAATACATCTGTACTGTTCTAAGCTGCTACTTTTTGGTAATTCGTTATAGCGGCAATAAGATACCATGGCTGTGGGCTGAAGAGATGACCGGGAACAAAATAATTAAACACCAACTAGTCTCTCTAGAAATCTGTTGATTCATTTTCGTAACTAAACTTGAATAAATAAGAGGAAGAAGTCTTTCTCCTTCTCTTACCCTTCCCTCCTCCCCTCCTCCCCTCCTCCCCTCCTTCCCCACTCTTTCCTCCTCTCTTTCTCTTTCCCTCTCTCTTTCTTCCATTCGAAGCTGCTGTTGTATCTTACATGGTAAAGCATTTGTTTCCCACTGTCATTTTCATTACTTGGCCTCATCTGGGATTTGTCTAGTAGAAGTTCCTTCCAGAGTGTCAAACTGTTGATAAATATTTCTAATTTTCAGTGCTGACACAACTTTGCAACTCATTGTAGCCTTTCATTGTTACTGCAATAGAAGGTTGAAAAGGGTGAATTGGTACCAGGACCCTAACAGGAAGTCAGCACCACCAAGATAGCTTTGCCTCAGTGCTTCTTGTTTTTATCCTCAGCTGGAGCCATCTCTCTGCATACCATTTTCCGTTCCTAATTGCTCTATTTTCTTTTACCTTCCTCTTCTTCATTTCTTTCTGAAGCTCACCTAGACTATGTACTTTACAGCACCAAAGGCTCTGTGTTTAGCTGGGTAGCTATTTCTCTTATCACTTGTCTTTAATTGGAAATGTTTGAAACTGGCACTGATTACCTATCTCCCATTCAGGACCTTGAATACTTTGCTTATAGGTGACCCCCTTTCTTTTTAAAGGTTGCACACAATGTTATTTTTCCAGGGGTTTCAGGTGTGTCCTTTTCTCCAAATCTAATGTGCTTTTCCTGACTATAGGTTATACTCAGGTGATTTATTGGACCTCATCTATAATAACATGTCTTTGATTCTCTGAGCACCTTCTGTGTCCCTAAATGAAAAGCACTTGGCAGGGAGTTAACCTTACCTTCCTTTGCTGCAGTTCTATTTCATGCTTGTGCCAATGAAACCAACTCATAAACTGTCTGCTACTTTTACTGAAACCATCCATATGTCACAATCTCTCCTTAACAAGTCACAGAATCTTTGATCCTTAGGGTTGAGAAGGACCTTGAAGGTAACTCAATTATATGTAATGACGTGAGAGTAGCATGATATGAAATTAAGCAAATCATGATGTAAAGCTTCACATACAATATGATATATGTGTGTTGTGTGTTCTGGAAGAGTATTGCTACAATGTTAAATAGCGTTGTCTCTGGGTGATAAACTTACTGATGCTTTTAATCTTCTTTCTTATGCTTTTCCACAATTTCCAAATTTTCTATAATAAGCAATACTAGCTTATAGAAAATAATGGAAAATCGCTTTCAAAATTCCAAAGGGAAAAGTTTTCAGCCTAGAATTCTCTTTTGCAATTATATGTAATTATGATCCAATTATGTATCAATAGCAGGCTACAATAAAGACATGTTTAGACATGAAACTGCTGAAAGAATTTAGCGTCAGTGTGTTCTTTTTAGGGAGCTCAGTGAAGATGATTTATTAAAAGACAAGGAAATAAGCTAATAAAGCAAAAGGCACAGGATGTAGGAAACAACACACCCAAACAAAAAAATCATTTGATGAAATTCCTAGGATAACAGACATGCAACAATCATGGAAAGCTGTCATCTTAGAAAGAACAGGAGCTGAGAAGGATAACTAATATTTTTCCTTTGGAAGAAATAATTAGGAAGAGACTAGCTGTGGTATGTCCCTAAATATGTTTCCATAGACAGTGTAATTCACACATTTATTCATTCAGCCGTATTTGTATAAGCAAGTACTATGTGCCTTTGCTATGTAAGTGCTGGAGACAAAATAGTGAACCAAAAATATCCTCTTTTTGTGAAACATAAAAAGATAATGGCTATTATCTCCTTTAATTTTGCCCACAGCCCCATTTTATAAATGAGGTATTCTTCCCATGTTATTAATGAGAAAGTCAAGTTCAGAGGGTTTACATAACTTGTCAATTAGCAAATGCCAGGTCTGGAAGTCAAACATGAACTAGAAGCTCATGCTTTCTTTGCTCTGCTCAAAGTGGTCTCTTCTGCAGGGAGAAAAGAAAGTATTTGCCAAGAAATCTGCTCTCTTAGAATTGTATACTTAGCAAAAATGGTAAGGAAAATAATTTTGAAAGCTCTCTTGGCTGGCCATTTTGCAGATGATGTGTCTGGATAAATCTGCACCTGATCGTCTGTGACAAGACACTCCTGTACAGATGGGCGCTCAGCAGATGATGCTGCAGCACAGTGCCTGAATTACTGCTGCGCGGAGCAGAATGTCTGCTCAGCATAACCTCAAATTGAAAATAAACTTGTAAACCATTGTCAGTGATGTAGCTCAAAGACTTTATGTGCTGAAGTGTCTTTTAAGTTGTTTTTCATTACAGTGTGCCCTTTACCGACGGGCAGAATTCATTTTCTCCTCTTTAAGTGTGCTTAGTGAGGGGAAAACGGATCTTGGAAGGAAGACAGATCTGATTTTCTAGCGCTGTGTGTGAAATGCATCCCGTTCTTCAAAGCCGGGGGTCGTTGTTGTCCTTCCTCCCTGGCACTTCATCCCGCCCCCCATCTCCTTCCCCAACAGCCTATCAGTGCTGAGGCAAGCAGCTTCAAGGGGATCAAGCTTGGTATCCAGTCAAGAGACATTTGCAGGGTTTGACAGATGTCTGCCCAGTCCACAGCCTCCCTGAAGTTAGGTTTGGTATCAGCCCCTACACCAAGCTCAGGTTTGGTTAGCACAGTGGCTTCAGGCTTTGGTTCTGACACCAAGACCGCCTAGGTTCTAATCCTAGCTTCACCTCTGCCTAGACCTTAGACAAGTTACTCAGTTCTCTGTCCCTTGGCTTTTCGTAAAGCAGGAGAGATAATAATAACCCCTTCTTTGTAGGATTTTAATGGGAACCCTGGTGTGAATGATTTGGGGTTTTAAGGAATGATTTCCTCACCAATATTTTTTTTACTATGCTTTTCTATCCCCAATATAATTTACCTCGAGATTTCAAATAAAAGATTCCCAAAGGCCGGCACAATTCATTTACTTGTCAACTTCGGATCTAAAAAGCAATCAGTTTTCATTTCCAAACTGTTCTCCCTGGTCACACACGGAATCCCCTTAGGAAATGCAGTCAGCTCAGATGCCTCCTGTCTGGTAGGTTCCCTCTCCTCGCTGGTGTTAAACCCTTAGCTGCCACACTCTTCCCTGTGGGAGAGTGACCACCTTTCCCTTTCTAGGGCTGCTTTATCCCCAGCACCTAACTGTTTTCTCTTAATACCTACTTGGAAAATCTGTTTCAAGGATTCTGGCAAGCATTTAATCAGTCACTTTCTCAAAGTTGTACATATTAAGAGACTTGAAATAGTCAAGCTAGATTTCAAAGAAAATACTTCCTCCGTAACTCAGAAAATATAACTAGTATTCTGCATTAGCTATGGGCTACTGTGGCTTCAGTTTTGAACACATAAGGTGGTTCATGCATTTGCTAAATCTTCTCTATGCAACTCTAGGCAAGCTCAAGTTCCCCGTGGTTGGCTAATCAGGAATTAAAAAGAGAAGAGTGTGTCCAGCCTGGTATTAACCTTCAGAGACTCTGAAAACCAAAGCCATCAAAACCTGTGAAGGAAAAGGAAGCCGGCTCTTAAAGTCTGGGGCTCCTCCAGGATGTGTCCTAGACACCTCTCCTTTTATTATTCTTCCTTCACCTCCCCTTTCGGCAGTGTCCATACTCCTGAGAACTGTACTTACATCCATGGCTTCAGAAAACATCTCTAAATTTGTAGATATTTGGAAAAGAAACCTCTACATTCTCCTTCTTCTTCTCCAAGGCAGATGGATACTCATCAGATGGCTGGCCCCCTTTCAAAGTAGGCCGAATCACTGCAGACTGAAAGATCAGGTCACCAGAGTGCCTCTTTAATTTGTTTCTTCCTTTCTCCTGGCTGGAATATTAAAGACCAATACTCAATCACTCATGAGAGGAGGCTCTGCCACCTTGCTGTGTCTCTTCTTTACACGCAGCTGGCTTGGTTGGCCGCTCGAGGGCCTGCTACTTCCAAGTACACCTGGCTGCTACCACCATCTGGTTGTTGTCAATGTTTTCTGGACTTCCTTCTTTCTCTTCCCCATGGTTGGTATAATTAGGGCAAGGGCCCACTTGGCATGGGGCAGAGATTCAGCCTTCCTTTTCTCTCTCTCTGTTTCTGTCCCACAGTTTGATATTTAGATGTATTTTTTGGCTGCCCCTCCTCTCTCTCCCTCTGGATCCGATGAATATTTTCTAGTTGTATTTTCCATGAAACAAATTGAAATTCATTAGCTTAGAAAGACAGGGTTATAGTGGACCTCTGTTGTTTTCACCTCCTAGAACCCATTTACTCTTATGGAAATAGTTACCCAGTGTATCTCTGGGAAACTACCGTCTTCCCCACCCTCAATTCATGTTCTTTGTGTGTTCATGGAGCATGTGACTCCAGCCTGGGCAATCAAGCCATTACATTGGCCTGGCCATAGCGCTTGTTTCAGGGATCAGAAGCCAATGTGATTTTTTCCAGGGCTGTTAAGCAAGTGCTTTTTTCCACCAGGCTTCAGCTGGGGAGATGTGGTGTTGGAACTTCTGGCAGGCACTTTCCAATCACAAGGGGACAGCCTACCTGAGAATGAAGCCAGTATACAGGGATGTGTTAAGGTATGAAGGGAAAGATACCTGGTCCTGTGCCATTGAGCTAAAGATAAAGTGCCCCCGAAGCCAGGACCCTGTGAACTTTTTTTTGAGACAGGGTCTCGCTCTGTCACCCAAGCTAGAGTACAACAGTATGATCTCCATTCCCTGCACCTCTCCCTTCTGGGATCAGGTCATTCTCCGACCTCAGCCTCCTGAGTAGCTGGGACTACAGGTGTGCACCATGACATCAGGCTAATTTTTATATCTTTTGCAGAGATGGGGTTTGGCCATGTTGCCCAGACTGGTCTCAAACTCCTGGGCTCAAGTGATCTGCCAATCTCAGCTTCCCAAAGTGTGGAGATTACAGGCATGAGGCGCAGTGCCTGCCCCACTGTTAACTTTTCATTTACAATCTAATACATTCTGTTTTCTTAAGCCGGTTTAGAGATCATCTGTCACTTAAAATGGAAAAATGCCAATTGAAGAAGGGGAGTGCAATTTCAAGCTCTCTAGTTTACTGGAGTTTTCATTATTCAGATTTGGGGCCTATCTCCCATTCATTTTTAAATGGTGCTTTGATTTCTTCAGTTATTTTTCAGTGTGTTTATATCTTCCCCAGGGTGACGGGGACAGGGTTTGAGTGTTCTTAAATTCCCTAGTGACAGTATCAAATTGACAAAACCAAAGTTTCATCCCAGTTTGAGAATTCCAAAATTTATGTTTTCAGACTATACTTTTAGCTCTTCTATTGAGGTCTCTGATCCATTTTGAGTGTGGTATGTGTTAAACTCGTGCTCTGAATGAAAAGACCCCCTAAACAGGCTTCATGTGAACAACATGGCTGTTTATTCAGCCATTGTGGGTAGGCTGAGTCCGAAAGAGAATCAGTGGAGGGCAGTGGGATAGGAGTTGTTTTTATAGGTTTGGGGTAGGCAGTACAAAGTTACAGAAGTTACAGTTCAGGGTGGCTTTTGCAAGCTGGGAGGGGGTCGTAGGGTCTGGGTCATGACGGTGACCAGCATTGGTTACAAAGTCCAGTTGCCTTATCAGTTGAGGAGGGAATGAGGGACAATAGAAGAATGTCTCAAAGTTAATTAGGTGCTGCAGGGGTTGATCATTATTCTCCTTTTTGTGGTTTTCCAGTTACTTCAGACTTTCTGGTTCTGGGAACTCAACTGGAGTGTACTTGCAGGTCACAGAGGTTACCATGGCGTAGTCCATGGTGCAGTCGGTCAGCCTAAAAGAACTTACAGTGTGAGGTAACAGTCTAAAATCTTTTTTCTTTTGTGGAGGAGGATGTCTAACTATTGCAGACCCTTTATTTTTTGGAAACCTATCCTTTCCCCATTAGATCACTTTGGCACCACTGTTGAATGTCAATGCACCATAAATGTAAGGATTTATTTTAATTCAATATATGTGACACACCCAATAGAACAGTTACTTATGCAATCCTATATCTTTTAACATCATAAAGAAAAGAAAATATTCATATTAGGTTGGCACAAAAGTCATTGTGGTTTTTACCATTTTAGGTTGGTGCAAAAGTAATTGTGGTTTAGAAGTAATGGCAAAAACTACAATTACTTTTGTGCCAACCTAATATAAGGTGTTAGCAGTTTTCATTTCTTTCCATAGAAGCCCCTTAACATCTGGTGTTATTTCCTGTAATCCAGATAACTTAAGTATTTTTTGTAAGGCAGAACTGATAGCAATATGTCTTAGTTTTTGTTTATCCAGAAATGTCCTTACTTTCATTGTTGAAGACTAGTTTTGCTCAATATAGATTAACTCACCAACAGTTAAGAATTTTGAATGTTGTAACATTGCCTTCTGATTTCAGATAAGAAAGAAGTCAGCCATTGATGAATGATGCCGTTATTCCTGGTATGTGATGAGTTAGTTTTCTCTTCTCCTTTAAAGATTTTTTTCTATGTCTCAGTCTTTCAACTCTTTGCCTATGAGATGTTTAAATGTGGATCTCTTTGTATTTGTTCTATTTTTTTAAATTATGAATCAGTGGATTAATCGTTTTCATCAGATTTAAGAAGGGTTAGCCATTATTTTTAAAAACAGGTTTCCTTTCTCTTCCCTTTCTAAAACTCCCATTTCATGTATGCTAGTAGGCTTGTCCCACAGGTTTCTGAGGGACATTTTTCTTCAATCTTTCTCTGTGTTCTTCAGATTACATAATTTTGATGAACCTATTTTAGTGTTAACTGTTTCTTCTGCCATTTCAAATATGCCGCTAATTTAAAAAAATTTTAACTGTAGAATTTTATATTTTTTATTTTTTCTATTCAAGAACCATTGTCATCACATTTTCCTTTACTTCCTTAATTCATTGCCTATATTTACATGCTTTGAAGCTTTCTGCTAAATTTAACACCTAACCCAACTCAGGGTCAATTTCTATTGATTGCTTTTCCCTTGATTGTAGGTAATACTTGGCTGTTTCTGTTCATGTCTTATGCTTATTTTCCCTGAATACTGGACACAGTAGATAGTATTTTGTAGTTACCCTGGATTATGATGATTTTTTTCCCTGCTGGTTGCTGATGGTAATATTTTGTCTGCTTGGATGATTTAGCTCTTTAGAATCTTTCTTTCCTGTGATTTGTGGCTGCTGATGTCTCTGCTCAGTTATAGTTACTGTTATTTTTTCATCCAGGTTCCTTAGGGGTCACATCTGTATCTATATAGCTTAGTGGTCAGCTAATGATTTGTTAGAGATTGTACTCAAACACTTTGAGCCTATAATTCTTTCCCCTCGGCTCATGGATCTGCATGTGGACTTAGGGAGTATTTTTAAATTTCAGGCACTTGTCCAGTCAGTCTCAATTTTTATTCCTTTCTAGATCCTCTCGGATCTACCCTGTAAGTGCATACATCTTTCTAGTCAACCAGAGATGTGTGGAGAGTTTATATAGCTCCTCTGTGGCACTCTCATTTCAAATACCTTCTTGTTAAAGTTCTGGACTATCTTCTGGTCACATGATTTTTTCCATCTGCAACTATAACTTTAGGCTGCCAGCGTTGCTGACTTGGCATTAGCAGGGCCACTGATTATCAGTGCTGTTAGTTTTTACTGATGGCATAGTGAAACGTGGGTTTTCATGTTCTACTCCAAATCAAATCAGCCTCCCTCCAGCAATGAGGCTCTCGCTTTTCATGGCCAGCCTCACCCTGGCAAAATTACTGCCCTGACTGAGCTGGGGGAAAGGGAGGAGGAAATGCGAGCCACCATAGTCAAAAAAGCCCCAGACTCCTACTGTTCTTATATAGAGTTCTGGCAGCTTTTATGAATAAGCATTTCTCAATTTGTTGTTTGCCTTTAGTCAACTATCAGAGCTCTGAAACGGTTGTCTATGAGGATTTTCGCCAGTATTATAGTTGTTTTGGGGGGGAATGTATTTGCCAACCTCTTTACTCTACCACAGCCATTGGTTGGGTGTTTTGAAATGCTAAAATTATATCTACTTCATGAATATATTCATATCTTTAATTTCTCCTACTGTTTTGAATCAATAGGAAATTCTTTTTGGTCAAAACTATTCCTTTGTAATTATATAAAGGCTTTAAAAGTTTGGTTTCTTCAGTAATCCACTCACCATATTAAATTGCAAGTTACCTATTTAATAATCTTTAACCACAACCAAGTTGTAAACTCCATTATGGTAGAGACTAGGTCTCTTTTGTTCATCAGCTATATTTCCACATTCCGATAAAAGGTATTTAGACTCATTTATAAATATTTGCGAAGGAAATGAGTGAATTTCTCCCTGTGGATCTTCATCTCGAGTAGATGTGGCTGTGCCGAGTTAAGAGGGAGTGCATAGAATATGCAGAAGGCACTTAAACTAACATTTTCCCTCTAAGTAATTAGTTACCTGGGTTTTCTTTGTTTAGGAGAATGCTCCTTTGCTCTCAAAAAGAGTGAACATTTAGCTCATTCGCTTTTTACTTAGTGAACCCTCAAGTTTTTCAAGGTACTTAGCGTGTAGTTCTAGTTTTAGGAAGGCAGTGTGACAGTGTGGGAAAACTAGGGCTGCGGATTTTGATCTTGCCTTTGTAAGTAACTAGTTGAATGCCATCCTCTCTGGGTCCCTACTTTTTCATTTGTAAAATGAGAAAGCTGGACTATTTTATTGGTTTTCAAACCTGGCTGAGCAAGAGAATAAACTATAAGCACTGTCTCTTGTTAGAATCCCCAGGGCTGAGTTGTGGTAATCTGTGTTTGCATAAGCTCCAATGGTGGTTTTTTTTGTAGTGAGTTTGCCCTGGCAAATAGAAGGCATTTGAGAATCCTGGGATTAGATGATCTCAAAGACCGCTTTCAGTTCTAACCTTATTCTCTTCCATTCCTCTCAACAAAAGAGAAACTCTCTTTGGATTACGCACCCAGGGTTACTCCAAGCGTCTATGTGGGGAGTGTGTCTTTGAAGATGTAGCTTATTCAGGGACATGAAAAGACAGCTTCTGGCTTGATCTTTGTGTAGTCACACAAAACTGAGGTTGCATATGTCCCCCAAGGTAAAGAACATAATGAGAAATGGGAATTGGATAGATAAAAATTACATAGTTTTTGGCTGACTGATAATTGATATAGGTAAGATACTGCTAATTATCTAATAAATGAGACTGGCAGTGTATTTTGATTTCTTTGTCCTTTCCAAACCTGCAAGTGAATGTCTGCTATTGTGTCTTGTTTCCCAAGCTTTAGAAAAGCAGTCTTTCCCAGAATGTGCTTACTTTTAAAAATAAATTAAATGAGATCTTGCCTGCAAAGAGGGTACACTGGGTACTGTAAACAGGACTCCTCTTAACCAATTCCTTGGTCTGTTTTTCTGGGAACAGAATTAAATAAACTTGAGGAAAGTATGGCAAATAACTGCCTAGGCCACATAAATGTTCCTGCTCAAATATAGGCATTACATTCCTCTTTGTTTGTGAGAAATAAAGAACTACCTAGGTCTCTGTAAAGGAAGCAGAGATAAATGGAACGTTCTGAAAATGCTAGTGATCTCTGTGATGCTAGAAGAGAATGCCTTATCTGTTTGCCACAGGCCAGTATTTGCTGAGTTGGGCTATCACTAGGCAAGTCTAGTTTGTGACACAAGGGATGTTCTCCAAGTAGAACTACAGACTCTGTTTCCCTACTCAAGGATCCCCAGTGAACTTGGTGCTACCGTTTGACAGGTAGCCATTTTATTTTGAAGTCAGGAAAATAATAGTTTTAACATACAATTTCCTAACCCAGTGATTCTTAGTCTTCTTGAACTGATAAACCACTTTGATAGAAATATCTGATAGTAGTAGACATTGTGATGAAAACATTTTGATTAAATTATAATATGTGCCCTAGCAGAAACATAATATATCCACTAAAAATAATACAGGTTGAGCAGCCAAAAACCCAAAATCTGAAGTGCTCCAAAATCTGAAATTTGTTGAGTGGTAACATGACACCACAGGTGGCAATGCAACTGTGCTTAGTTACACAGAATGCATTATTTTTTCACTGCATTAATTGTATTTCTTATTTTTACTGTTAAGTATTTACGTGTGAATAAGGTAAGAAAATGATTGCTTATTGCTAGCATATAAATTCAGAGTCAAGAAAGATGGTGAGGTTAAACAACCACAGATTGTCCAAATGGGTGGCTGAGACAACATCTTTGCTTTCTGATAGTTCAATGTACACAAACTTTGTTTTGTGCACAGAATTATTAAAAATATTATATAGAGCTAACTTCAGGCTATATGTTTAAGGTATATATATATATGTAACATAAATGAATAACATAGGTACACCTGGATTCCATCCTTAAGATATCTCATGTATATGCAAATATTCCAAAATCTGAAAAAAAAAATCCATCACTTGAAACATTTCTGGTACCAAGGATTTTGGATAATGGATTTGCAACCTGTATATACGAAGAGTGGAACAATATATAGAATGATTTTGTCTTCAAATAATAAAATGGTATTCAAGATAGTGTGGAAAATATTACTAATAAAAAAGACAAAGAAAAATTATTTGAAAGACTGTGCAGAATAATAACTGCTTAAGAATGGTAGCATTAATGGGTTTCTTTCTCATACTTCCTGTACGGTGGTTTTAACAATTTTATCATATAGTTAATTAACAATGAATGGTATTTAAATGAAGCTCATCTAATGGTCTCAGCAGCCGGCTCTACCTCCATGTCTCCTCTTTCTTCACACACTCCTTCAGTCAAAGAGTAAGAAAGGAACAGGACAACTGCTCTTATATGAGAAAGAGGTTTGAGTTGACTGTAGGTTTAATATGAATCTGGCCTTCTCAAGCTTAGGTGGTTTTGGGGTGGTGGACCACTAAACACACCTAGACTATTATAAAAAGCATGAACTCACCTATCTCACAAAGAATATTAACAAATTATGTTGACAAGGAGGAACTCTCAGACATGAATGCTGAAAATGTTGTTCTGCCTGCTCCCTCGGTCCCACACTTGAGTTACCACCTAAACCCATGCTACTTGAGTCCAATATAGCTCTTTAGTCTAATCCAGTCTCCACTACCATACGACCTACTCTGCTTTAAAATCTTTCAATGCTACCTATTTTCTACAGCACCCAACTTCCAACACAGTGTTTTCAGCCAAATGAAATTCTATGGCATTTTCATCTCTGTCTTTGCTCACACCTGTTCTCTCTATGTGGTGGATCTGCTCTCTTCCTAGGCAAGCTTATTTACTACTCATTTACTCAGTGATAAAAATGAGTAAATGTATCATATCAAAGAAGAGAATGTATCTGTTCTCTTCCTTGATAAACTTTTACTCGATTACTCATTGGTAAAAAACGTACTTGGTAAGTTTTACTCATTTACTTAGAAGTTACCCATTCTATAGTGGTTACCAAAAAGCTACCATGGAGTTACTTGCTCTCCCATTTACTCTCCCATTATATTCTTTTCATATCACTGTTACACAAATCATCATGTTATACCACCAGGGTTTACTTCCAGTGTTTTTGTTTCTTCTGTTCCCATAAACTCAATTCCTCTCAGGGAGGGACCCTACCTCATTAATCTTTGCATACCCAGATTATGAATATACTTCTGACACATAACAAACAACAATAAATATTTGTTGAATGAAAAAGTATTGATTTATCAATCACTGTGTGAATGAGTGAATGAATCAATGAAATGGCAGCAATCATCTTCCAGAATAGTGGAATAAGGACCTCTGAAAATCTGCTCAGGCAGGTGTGGGGACTCATGCCTCTAATCCCAGCACTTCGGGAGGCCAAGGTGGAAGGATCACCTTGAGACCAGAAGTTTGAGACCAGACTGGGTAACATAGCATGACCTTGCCTCTACAAAAAAATTAATAATAAAAAAAGTTAGCAAGGTGTGGTTGCATATACCTGTAGTCCCAGCTCCCCAGGAGGCTGAGGCAGAAGGATTACTTGAGCCTGGGGATTTGAAGCTCCAGTGAGCCATGATTGCCCACTGCACTCCAGACTGGGCAACATGGTAAGACTCTGTCTCAAAGAAAAAGAAAAGCAAAAAAAGAAAAAAAAGGAAGAAAAGCTGCCTTTCCATAAAAGCAATGAACACTAGCAAAAACTGCCACATGTCAAAATTAACATTGTTAGAACTTTGTAAATTAACTAAAGGCTTGCAACAATTTGAGGACTGTTTATTTAGGAAACATGGTTGAATCTTGATAGAAACAGTGAGCATTGTGGGATTTTAATTTGCCTAAACCCATCCCTCTCCTCCTAGCTCTGTAGTAGTCTTAAAAACCAGCATCCTCACAGCTATGTTAGCTATGGAAACCAGTAGTCTAGAAGTCACTGGAGGAGACAAAATGAATTTGAAGCTCCCCAAATATTTAATCACCAAAGAATTCTATTTGACCTTTCTGGCTCCATTCTCAGGGCTTGCATTAGTTAGACCTGACACAATTCTCACTTTATGCAAATAGCCCCACCTACAGAACATTTGTCAAAGATAATCAGCAGCAGTTGCTTAACAACACAGCTGCCTGAGGCAGGGTTACCTGTTGGGACTAACAAAAGTCTGACCGAAAATCTTCAAAGGAAAACCTTGAGAATGAAATGTCCATAGATACTTTAAAAAGCTACAACATATTCCTTGGAATCTAAAAAGCCACATGCATGTAACAGGCTATGCACATGCCCAGGTAGGCCTGACGATCACACCTCTAGATAACTCTGAAGCTCTCAACAAGCAGGAAGTGAAGGCTAATGCTGCACTACAAACTGCCTGCCAGAGCATTAAAAGTGTGCCCCAACATACACAAAGTTCCTTGGCAAAGCCTAGAAAATACATTGATTGATTTAAGACATTTAAGGGAAGCTCTGTCCAATCACTAGCTGGTCATTAACCTTGCTGATTAGAGACTTCAGTGGCCACACACAACAAATACAGTATTTTACAGAGTTAGTTCAGGAAAGCTACTCAACAAACAGATATTAATGACTACCACAAAAAAACAGCAATAATAACAAACGCTGTGGAGGCAGGGAAGGGAAAATCTGAAATCTTGATTTCTTGAGTTGGTACATTATATTATTTAAAATATCCAGTTTCAACAAAAGGTTATGATACATACAAAGAAACCGGAAAGTATTGCTCATTTAAAGGAATAAAAATAGTAGGAACTGTCCACAAAGAAACCCATATATTGAATATACTAGGCAAAGACTTTAAATCAGCTGTTAAATATTATAAATATATTCAAAGAACTAAAGGAAATTATGTATAAAGTAAAAGAAAACGTAAGAACAATGCCATACCAAACAGAGAATATCAATAAAAAAAGAAACATTGTAAGAAAGAACCAAATAGTAATTATTTTCAAGAGCACATGAATCATTTTATAGGATAGATCATGTACTTGGCTACAAAACAACAAATCACAGTAAGTTTAAAATAAACAAAATCATTCAAAGTATAGTTACGAATCCCAGTACATTTTAACTGCAAATCAGCAATGAAAAGAACAGTGAGAAATCATCAAATATTTGAAAACTAAACAAAACATTTCTAAATAATATATAAGTCAAAGAAAAAAAATCATGAGGTATTAGAAAATATTTTGAACTGAATGAAAAGAAAATGAAACATAAAAATTTATGGGATGTGGCTAACACAGTGATTTAAGTAAAATAGCCCAAAGTTGTTTATATTAGAAAAGAAAGAAGGTCTAAAATTAATAATGTAAACTTTACCATAAGAAACTAGAAAAACACCAAACAAAAACATGAAATCAAAAGTAAGCAGAAATGTTGACATAATACAAACCAAAATGAAGATTAATAGAATAGTGAAATAAAATCAATAGAGAAAAATTAATGAAGCCAAAACTTGGTTCTTTGTGAAGATCAACAAAACTAATAAATCTTGATCTAGACTGACCACAAAGAGAGAAGACATAAATTAGTAAATTAAGAATAAAAAGGACGCATCACTACCCAAATTACAGACATTGAAAAGGTTTGTAGAGAATACTAAGAAAAATTTATACCAATGTGGTACATCCATGCAATGGAATAATATTTGGTCACAAAAGAGGTTTTTTTTGTTTGTTTGTTTGTTTTTTTAACATGCTACAATACGTATAAACCTTGAAACACTGTACTAAGAGAAAGCAACCAGACATAGAAGGCCATATATTTCATGATTTCATTTATGTGAAATGTCCAGAATAGGTATATCCATAGAGACCAAAAATAGATTTGTGATCTAGAAGGAGGCCGAAAGGCCGGGAAAAGAGGCAGTGGTTGCTGCTGAATATGGGGCTTTTTTAGGGGGTGCTGAAATGTCCTGAAATTAGGTAATGCTGACTAGTGTACAATTTTGTGAATACATTAAAAGGCCTGAATTGAACATTGTAAAGGGTCCAACTTTGTCATATGTGAATTATATATTGATAGAATTTTCACAAGACTATAACAGAAAATTATCAGGGAAAATAAAGGCCTCTCTCAACCCCTCCAAAAAAAAACCAAAAAACCAAAAAGCCAAAAAAAAAAAAAACCTCAGTTGCTTTATATGTGCTTCACTTGAGCCTATTTTCAGCATAGCCTTCCACATGGTTACAACTCGAGTTATGTTCCCCTACTCAAAACCCGTTAAAGTCTTTCCAAGTGTGGTCTCCATCCTGTTGAGATCGCTATTAAAAATGAAGATCGTCAAACAGAATTCTTATTAAAAATGCGGATGGCTAGTAGCTTAGAATCTTGTCATCAGAATCTTCATTTTCCAACACTCTCTTCTTTTAGTTCTTACTCATAGAAATTTTAGGAACCACTGATCTAAACTGAAATCTAAAAATCACGTACAGGGCTTTGTATGGCTTGGTCTTCCCTCCTGCTGCAGCAACGTCTCTGACTCCACTTTTGGTTTACTCTGCTTTACCCACACCGTCTGTCTTCCATTTCCTTCAATGTCTAGTTTTTTCCCTGATCCAGGACCTTTGTAGATGCTATTTCTATAGTCTAGAACACCCTTCCCACCATTCTTCACCTGGAGAACTCCTTTTCTTTGACAAATTTGTAGAGGTACATCTCTTACCAATTTGTGTGTAAGGCAGGTAATGGAGCTGGGGTGGATGACATCAGGGAGAACACACAGCTCATCTAAAGGACACAGCAGATGCTCATTCCTGCCTACTAAGAGTATGCAAAGTGTTCAGGCAGGGTTGACTAATCCAAATTTTATAATGCAGGCTAGAGAATGCGGAGGATTGGAGGAGGTCGTGGCGGACAGGAGGCAGGACTAGATGGCAGCTCCGACTCGGATAGACAGAGTAGCATGGGGAGGCTTGCAGTGTGAATTTTTGCTCCAGAATGACTGCAAGAGTAACCTGAGAGGACCACAGACCCCCTGAAGGAAGTGAATGAGTCCTGCAGGACCTGGGAGACACCACAAATACTGTGAGTGCCCAAACTGCGGAAGTGGGAAAGGGAGATCATCCACCCCTAAACATGCACCCCCAACTGGGGGAATTGAAGGCCTAGATTATGGGAGAAGATTTTGACCTTACCTGAAGCTGAGTCAATTTAGAGAGCAGTGAAATACAGGGGTAGAGGAAGTAGTGGGAAATCCCCTGGGAACTCACTAGGTCTCCTAGCAAGTTGTTTTTACCTGGCCTCACAGGGGTTCTTCTGGAGGGCAGCCAGAGGTGCTGGGAAAGCCACAGATAGAAGGAAATCTCAGCTCAACTTTGTAAAAATTTGAACTGATAGAGAAGCCTCCTGGCCAGAACTCTGGGGAGGGTGCGAATCTGGTGTGTAGACTCCACACCAGATTCACCTAGGTGGGGGAAGAGGGAAAGCCATATTTGCTTTCGCAGCTGGGAGGTGGGTAGCCTGGGGCAAATTCTCAGCTCCGCTCACGCACTGCCTGGAAACAGGCTTGGTGCTGTTGACAAGGGCATGGTGGGAGTGAGACCAACCCTGTGTGGGAATTTGGTGAGACCTATAACTGCTGGCTTTCCCCTACTTCCCTGACATCCTGCATGACACAGTAGAGACAGTCATAATCCTCCTAGGAACATAACTCCATTGACCTGGGACCTTACCTCTATCCCCCACAGCAGCCACAGCAAGACCCTCCCAAGGACAATCTGAGCTCAGACATGCCTAGACCTGCACCAACTCAGTGGTCCTTCCCTACCCACCCTGGTTACTGAAGACAAAGGGCATAAACTCCTGGGAGTTTTAGGGCCCCGCCTACCACCTGTTCTTCCCCATACTACCACAGCTGATGCTCTCTGGAAAGTGCCACTTCCTGGCAGGAGGCCAGCCAGCACAAAAATAGCTCATTAAATCACCAAAGCTAAGAACACTCATGGAGTCCCTTTTAACCCCTGCCACCTCCACTGGAACAGATGCTGGCATCCATGGCTGAGACCCAGAGATAGTTCACATCCCAGGACTCTGGGCAGACAGCCCCCAGTACCAGCCTGGAGCCTGGTAGACTTTCTGGGTGGCTAGATACAGAAGGGAGAAAACAATCACTATAGCTCATTTCTCAGGAAACCACATCCAAGGGAAAAGGGAGAGAGTACTACATTAAGGGAGCTTCCCATGGGACAAAAGAATCTGAACAACAGCCTTCAACCCTATATCTTCCCTCTGACAGAGCCTGCCTAAATGAGAAGGAACCAGAAAACTAACCCTGGTAATATGACAAAACAACGTTCTTTAACAACCCCCGCCCTCCCCGGCAAAATAACACTATCTCACCAGCAATGGACCCAAACCAAGAAGAAATCCCTGATTTACCTGAAAAAGAATTCAGGAGGTTAGTTATTAAGCAAATCAGGAAGGCACCCAAGAAAGGTGAAACCTAATGCAAGGAAATCCAAAAAATGATACAGAAGTGAAGGGAGAAATATTCAAGGAAACAGCATAAATGAAAAACAATCAAATCTTCAGGAAACAATGGACACACTTATAGAAATGCAAGATACTCTGGAAAGTCTCAGCAATAGAATTGAACAAGCAGAAGAAATAAATTTAGGGAGCTTGAACACAAGGTCTTCAAATTAATCCAATCCAACAAAGACAAAGAAAAAAGAATAAGAAAAAAAAGAATAAGAAAATAATCCTAGGCCTACAAGAGGCCTAGAATTATGTTAAATGACCAAACTAAGAATAATTGGTTTTCTGGAAGAAGATAAATCTAGAAGTTTGGAAAAAAATATTTGGGGGAACCATCGAGGAAAACTTCCCCAGCCTTGCTGGAGACCTAGACATCCAAATACAGGAAGCACAAAGAACAACTGGGAAATTCATCGCAAAAAAATCATCGCCTATGCACATTGTAATCAGGTTATCTAAAATTAAGATGAGGAAAGAATCTTAAGAGCTTTGAGACAAAAGCACCAGGTAACCTATAAAGGAAAATCTATCAGATTAACAGCAGATTTCTCAGCAGAAACCCAACAAGCTAGAAGGGATTCGGGCTCTATCTTCAGCCTTCTCAAACAAAACAATTAGCAGTCAATAATTTTGTATCCAGTGAAACTAAGTTTCATATATGGAGGAGATACAGTTTTTTTCAGACAAATAAATGCTGAGAGAATTTGCCACTACCAAGCTACCACTATAAGAACTGCTAAAAGGACCTCTAAATACTGAAACAAATTTTGGAAACGCATCAAAACAGAACCTCTTTAAAGCATAAATTTCACGGGACCTATAAAACAAAAATACACTTTAAAAAACAAAAACTAAAAAAACTAAGGTATACAGGCAGCAAATAGTACAGTGAATGAAATGGTACCTCATATCCCAGTACTAACATTGGAACATTGGATGCAAATGGCCTAATTCCTCCACTTAAAAGATACAGAATTGCAGAATAAGAATTCACCAACCATCTGGTGCCTTCAAAGAGTCACCTAACACATAAGGACTTGCACAAATGTAAATAAAGGGGTGGAAAAAAACATTTCATGCAAATGGAGCCAAAAGTGAGCAAGACAAACTATTCTTATATCAGACAAAACAAACATTAAAGCAACAGCAGTTAAAAAAACACAAAGAGGGGCATTATATAATGATAAAAGGTCTTATCCAACAGGAAAATATCACAATCCTAAACATATATGCACCTAACACTGGAGCTCCCAAATTTATAAAACAATTACTAATAGACCTAAGAAATGAGATGACAGCAACACAATAATAGTGAGGACCTTCAATACTCCACTGACAGCACTAGACAGGTCATCAAGAAAGAAAGTCAACAAAGAAACAATAGATTTAAAATATATCCTGGAACAAATGAATTTAACAGATATATGCAGAACATTCCATCCAACAACCAGGGAATATATATTCTACTCAATAGCACATGGAACTTTCTCCAAGATAAACCATATAATAGGCCACGCAACAAGCCTTAATAAATTTAAGAAAATTGAAAGTGTATCAAGCACTCTCTCAGACCACAGTGGAATAAAACTGGAAATCAACTCCAAAAGAAGCCTTTAAAAACATGCAAATACATGGAAATTAAATAATGTGCTCATGAATGATCATTGGGTCAAAAATAAAATCGAGATGGAAATTAAAAATTCTTCAAACAGAACAACAGTAGTGACACAACCTATCAAAACCTCTGTGACACAGCAAAGGCAGTGCTAAGAGGAAAGTTCATAGACCAAAACGCCTACATCAAAAAGTCTGAAAGCGCACAAACAGATAATCTAAGGTCACACCTCAAGGAACTAGAGAAACAAGAACAAACCAAACCAAAACCTAGCAGAAGAAAGGAAATAACCAAGGTCAGAGCAGAACTAAATGAAACTGAAACAAAACAAAACAAAAAATACAAAAGATAAATAAAACAAAAAGCTGGCTCCTTGAAAAGATAAATAAAATTGATAGACCATTAGCAAGATTACCAGGAAAAGAAGAGAGAAAATCCCAGTAAGCTCAATAAGAAACAAAATGGGGGATACTACAACCGACACCACAGAAATACAAAAAATCATTCAAGGCTACTATGAACACCTTTACACACATAAACTAGAAAACCTAGAATATATGGATTAATTCCTGGAAAGGTAAACCCTCCTAGCTTGAATCAGGAAGAATTAGATACTCTGAACTGACCAATATCAAGCAGTGAGATTGAGTGGTAGTTAAAAAATTACCAACAAAAGAAGTTCAAGACCACACAGATTCACAGAAGAATTCTATAAGACATTCAAAAAAGAACTGGTATTTATGTTATATATTATGTGTATAAATAAATATAAATATATAGTATAATATATTTATGACATAATATAATTATATATAGCATAATTATAATATATTGTATTTATAATATATATAATACATTCTATATATTATATATAATATAATGTAATATAATATAAAATTATATAATATATATATATTTACTTATTTATAAAATATAATTTACAAAATATAAATGATATCTAATTTACAAAATATAAACTATATA
>CAUYLG010028224.1:0-44066 GCA_963573385.1 Cacajao melanocephalus
GTTATTTCTTGTCTTCTGCTAGGTTTTGAGTTTTTTTGATCTTGCTTCTCTAGCTCTTTCAGTTTTGATGATACGGTGTCAATTTTAGATCTCTCTTTGCTTCTCATGTGGGCACTTATTGCTATATATTTTCCTCTAGAGACTGCTTTAAATGTGTCCCAGAAATTCTGGAATGTTGTGTCTTCGTTCTCGTTGGTTTCAAAGAACGTCTTTATTTCTGCCTTCATTTCATTGTTTATCCAGTCAACATTCAAAAGCCAGTTCAGTTTCCATGAAGCTGTGCAGTTCTGAGTTAATTTCTGAATTCTGAGTTCTAACTTGATTGCACTGTGGTCTGAGAGACTGTTTGTTATGATTTCCGTTCTTTTGCATTTGCTGCGGAGTGATTTACTTCCAATTATGTGGTCAATTTTAGAGTAGGTGTGATGTGGTGCTGAGAAGAATGTATATTCTGTGGATTTGGGGTGGAGAGTTCTGTAAATATCTATTAGGTTTGCTTGGTCCAGGTCTGAGTTCAAGTCCTGGATAGCCTTGTTAATTTTCTGTCTTGTTGATCTGTCTAATATTGACACTGGGGTGTTAAAGTCTCCCACTATTATTGTGTAGGAGTCTAAGTCTCTTTATAAGTCATTAAGAACTTGCCTTATGTATCTGGGTGCTCCTGTATTGGGTGTGTATATATTTAGGATCATTAGCTCTTCTTGTTGCATTGATCCTTTTACCATTATGTAATGTCCTTCTTTGTTTCTTATGGTCTTTGTTGCTTTAAAGTCTGTTTTATCACAAATGAAAATTGCATCTTGTGGGGATGGGACCAGCCGAGCCCGACTAAAAGGGTGCCCAGTCCCGTATACTCCGCACTGAGAAGCGCCGGCGCCAGGGCGCTGGCAAAACAGCCACGCCGGCCAAAAGAGTCACGTGGCAACCTGTGGGGCTCCTCCGCCGGGAATCTCCCAGTCTGTGGGCAACAAAAATTCGTCTAAAAGTGTGGCGTCCACTCGCTCTCTGCGCTTTCTTTGGGAGCTACAATCCTGAGCTGCTGTTAATCAGCCATCTTGGATCTCTCCCCAAGTAACTATTAAACCACAGGGTATAATGTAAAGGAATTGTTCCATTTTGTAGGTTGGTGTCATCAGCTTCTTGAGAAACTTTTATTATAATGGATAGCAAAAATATTACATAACTACTTTTAGGACAAATCCTTAATTTTAAATTCTACAGAAGGAAAGAGCTTGTTTGGGTTGATGTAAAACCCACAGCTCACTATTAAACAATCACTGATAGGCTAGGTGTGGTGGCTCATGCCTGTAGTCCCAGCACTTTGGGAGGCCGAGGTGGGCAGATCACCCTAGGTCGGGAGTTCGAGACCAGTCTGACCAACATGGAGAAACCCCGTCTCTACAAAAAATACAAAATTAGCTGGGCATGGTGGTGCATGCCTGTAACCCCAGCTGCTTGGGAGGCTGAGGCAGGAGAATTGCTTGAACCTGGGAGGTGGAGGGGTTGTGGTGAGCTGAGATTGCACCATTGCACTCCAGTCTGGGCAACAAGAGCAAAACTCCATCTCAAAAGAAAAAGAAAATCACTGATAAGTACATATGATCCAAATGTACAGAAGGTTATTCCTGAGAGAACAGCCAGCCTAGTGGCCACTGTAAGATCCGTTTTCCCTGTAAGATCTGTTTTCCTTGCCTGACTGCCCTCTAAAATACCAAGTGGAGCACCCCAGATGAAGCACTTAATATGCTTATATGTGAGACATGTGGGACTGGCTTTCTGATGACCAAGACATTCTCCCACTGAATATGCTTATTACCCAGATCATGGTAAATCTGGGGATTAAGAGAGCCCGTTTTTACATGGGTACCCCTTCCACAGAATCATGCAACTGTTTGAGAGGCTTTATCAAATTTGCTGTCCCTCCTTCATGGGATATAAAACATTGGGGTAATTAACAAAAAAAATAATGAGAAAGAAAGAACAGAGTCGAAGGACTCTCTCCAGAAGGGGTGATGAAAATATTACCCTTTGGCTAGGCATGGTGGCTCATTCCTGTAATCCCAGCACTTTGGGAGGCCAAGGCAGGCGGATTACAAGGTCAGGAGTTTGAGACCAGCCTGGCCAATATGGCGAGACCCAGTCTCTACTAAAAATACAAAAATTAGCTTGGTGTGGTGGTGCATGCCTGTAGTCCCAGCTACTTGGGAGGCTGAGGCAAGAGAATCGCTTAAACCTGGGAGGCAGAGGTTACGGTGAGCTGAGATCCTGCCATTGCACTCCAGCCTGAGTGACAGAGCAAGACTCCTTCTAAAGAAAAAAAAAAGAATATGTCATCCTTTTTGATGGTTATTCACTATTTGCCCCAGATTGGAAAATTAAAAAAAAAAAAATGCAAAGGTTATCACGAGAAAGCTGACATTGCCTGGGGCAATGCTGAGGCAAAATAAGATAAAAAATTGGCAGAAGTGCCTGAGTCCCTTGGCTTAAATTCCTACTGGGAACCCAAGCCTTTTTTCATCAGAAAAGGTAAAAGGGTCTGAGGGTAGAAAAGTTCTTGGGACCAGAACATAAAAATGTACTGGTTGATAGGATTATGAAATTTGAGATGTTTACATAAACAGGCTTTATGTAAGGTAGTTGTAACTCCTTTACCTAAGTGTCTTATGAAAATGAGTGTTGTCTGGGAAGTGGAGGTTGCAAGGTTGCAGTGAAATGAGATCGTGCCATTGCACTCCAGCCTGGGCAAGGAGCAAAACTATGTCTAAAAAGAGCAGATTTATATTCCTTTAGTTTTATGGTATTGATAAGGAAAACATCCCCCAGTTAGATACACTGCACTCAGTTAGCGCCACTGCACTCCAGCCTGGGCAACAAAGTAAGACTCCATCTCAGGAAAAAAAAAAAAAAATGAATTTCCTGCTTCCTGTAGAATTAAATTAAAATAATTATTGAGAGGATAATAGGATAAAGATACCTTGTGACTCACCCAGCCTCCGGGGTATAATACTCCTGTTATAAGTTGTGCAGATAGATATATATTTGAAAAAATTTTTTGAACAATGCTTATGTTTTGTATAGCTAATAGCTATAAGTCTTTAACTAAAACCAAGATTATAGTAGCTCAATGCATAGAAGTTTAAAAATGAGTCGATTTTGTAAGCTCACTTTTGGCTTTTTGTTTGTTCACTTTCTACTTAAAATAAAAAAATAATTTTAAGGGGCAATGAATGCCTGTCCATGTCCATTCCTGTCTGGCCTAGAGCAATTAATTGGCTGTAAGTCTTGTTGACTGTAAGTCCCTCGGCCACATGGAGTCCCACTGAGGCAGAGGATGGACATGGGGCAGGCAGCCATGTCACCCAGGCAATGCTACGGAACAAAATTAAAATTTGGTGGTCATTGATGTTGTCTCTGGCAAATCTTGGCCAGAAGAGGGAGAATGTAAACTAAAAATAAAATTCAAAGGCCTCACCACCCACCCTGCAACCATCTGAATAGACTCCCTCCTCTAAAATTTAACCTGAAAGGCTGGTGGAGGTCATGACAGGAAGCATGCCTCATTATATCCCTCCAGCATTGACATCAACACAAACCTTAAGTCTGATAAGAAACATTTACAATCAATTTTCTCTGAAGCCTTCATCTTCATGATAAAACCTAGGTCTCCAAAACCCCTTATGTTAACTCAAACATTTCTTTCTGCTGATGGTTACTCTTTCAACCAATTGCCAATCAGAATATGTTTAAATCTAACTGTGGCCTGGAAGCCCCTGGCCCCGCCTTTGAGTTGTCCCGCCTCCAGATCCAACCATTGTAAATCCTACATGTTCTGATTGATAATATTATGTTTCCTTAAAATATATAAAAGCAAGCTGTACTTTGATCACGTGTCCTCAGGACCTCCTGAGACTGTGTCATGGGTATATCCTTAACTTTGGCAAAATAAACTTAGTAAATTGATTGAAACTTGTCCCAGATACTTCCTGGTTTACACAGCTTACACCTAGTGGGGGTAGTTTAGGAGACACTTAGGATACATTATCTTGTTTAATTCTCATAGCAAACTCTTAAAGGAAGTTGGAAGCTAAGAAATTTGCCCAAAGGGGTAAAGCCAGGTCAGGTGTGGTTTAAGAGGCAGGCCCCGGCATTGAGGTAGAAGTCTGTTTTCTGCTGCCACCTTCCAGAGAGCAAAGAGAACTCACTCTTGCTTTCCAAGGAACATGCCTGAAAGTTAGAAGAGTTGGGCAGGTGACTACAGCATGCATCCATGAAGAGCTCTAGCTCTGGGATCTATTCATATCTCAGCTTTGTCCCTATTAACTTCGTAACCTTGGGCAAGTTACTGCGTTCTCTCTCACCATAGTTTTCTCATCTGTTTAAGAGAGTAATAATGCTGTACTGAGTTTCCATTTTTTTTTTTTTTTCTGAGAAATACTCAGTCCCGCTTCTGCTAACAGTGACCACATTTTGCTTTCCCTATTCCCAGCTGGGAGAAATAGGGGTGTGGGAGGCATGTTACTCAAGCTAGCCAGTGACATGCTCTCTGGAAATGAATCTGCAGTGGGATAACCCAGAGATTAAATCCCACTGGAGCTCATTCATCTAGATGCCCTGACAAAAATGTTGCTGGTTCCTGCACCTCAGACAAGGCATCTTCTCCATTCCTCATCTTATATGACTGCTTCTGCTTCTCCTTCATTCTGTGAGCTCCCACCACAACCTGCTCTACCAAATCTGATAATACTTTTTCTATTTAAGTTCATTAGAGCCAGTTTTTATTGCTTACAACAGCAACAATAAAAACCCCTAATTGATCCAAACACCTACCTTGCAATGCTGTAAAAATTAAATGATACCAAGTGTGTCAAGTGCCTAGCTCAGTCCTGGCAGCAGTGCAACCAGTCCATAAGTGGTGACAGCTGTCTGTCAGCTACCACTTGGGGCAGGGCACAGGGAGGGAGAGGGGAGATTGTTATTGGTGTGCACTCCACTGAGAAAAACCTTCCCCCAGGAGATAGAAGGACAGACAGAAGGGAGGGAAGTCCAGGCTATGATATGCTCATTTATTCCAAATGTCTTTATTGAAACAGAATGACAGAGCAAGAAAGAATGAGGTCTGGGAGGATGTCTTTGGGCGCAGGATGGAGCCCAGACCCAGTGGTTACAGTGTGGAGCTCTCTCCCTGTCCCCTGACTCTGGCCAGGGAAGTGAACGCAAAGCAGCAGGGAGGAGGCAGGGTGGGGGTGGCCCTCTGAGCTCTCCTCGATGGCTGGCGTGAGGTGCCTCTGAGCCTTCTGGGCAGCCCTCCCTTCCCTACTCAGTCTTCCTAATCTTCTTGCCACCTTTCTGTGTGGGCCAGCCTCCTGTCAGGGTACTCAGAGGCCACTCAGAGGGCAGGGTTGGGGGTGGCAAGCAGCGGGACGTGGTCACAGCGGTTAGGGGGTGGCTGCCGCAGCAGGGAAGGCCGGCGACACAGCTCCCCATCCCGGAGGACCTCAGGCAGGAGCTTGCGCTTGGTCTCTGGCAGCAGCATAATGCTGAGAATGCAGAGGAGGGCGCAGGCCGCCAGTACCACGTGCTGCAGGAAGGCTCCATGGCCCATGTGGAGGCGCTGGGCTGGGCCGCTCAGCCCCCCAAGCGCCCCCAGTGCCATGATCAGGCCTAGGCCGCGGCCCCTAGGGGAGACAGAGGGGAGGAGCTCAGCCCACAGCTGTGGTCTTGCCCACTCTTTTCCCACAGACCCCTCCTCCAGCCTGCAGGCACCATCCTCAGGCAGAAGGACCTGGCTCTGTCCCCGGGGGCACCCCTGCTCTCACCGAACAGTGGTGGGGATGACTTCAGCAGCAAGGAGGGTGCTGAGGATGGCGGCAGCTTGGGAGGAGAAAAGCCCAAGGACAGAGAAAGTTGTGACAGCGGCCTCATTCAGATCTGGAGAAGCAAGAGGGATGATATGAATGGAGGTGTGGAGGCCAAGGCTGGCCTAGTCCCCGGTGTTATCCCCTTGGATCTCTGTTCCCATGGCTCTAGCTGGGCAGGCTCTGGGCATTCAGTAATTGACTGGGAGAGCAGACAGGGCATGTGGCCAGGTAGAGGCTTGTGGAAGAGCTGGGCAGGGTCTGGGGCTTGTCTTGGGAGGCCTGTGCCACAAGAAATGGCTGAGCCTGTCTGAAGCACCTCTGTTGGGTTTCCCTTGTTGAGCCCACACTGTGGGGAAGGTAGGATGCTCACAATCCCACAGGCCCAGCAGGACCAGGGAAGCAATGCCGGTAAGGGTCATGGAGAGAAGAAGGATGCCCCGGCGGCCAAATCGGTCCACAGTGACCCCCAGGAAGACGCAGGCCAGGGCTGCGGTGCCGCTGGCCAGCAGAGAGCACAGGTAGAAGTC
Organism: Cacajao melanocephalus; assembly: GCA_963573385.1. NCBI lineage: Eukaryota > Metazoa > Chordata > Mammalia > Primates > Pitheciidae > Cacajao > Cacajao melanocephalus. The sequence goes on from CAUYLG010028224.1 coordinate 6,386, forward strand.
CGACGGGCTCCCTCCTCCTCCCACGGGCTGGTAGCAGTGGCGAATGGCATGGGCAATGAAGCTGTGCGAAGGGGTGGGGAAGCAAAGAACAGAGTCTGAATCCCCTCCTGCAGCCTTCCACTGCGCCGATGGTCCTCTGCAGGGGTCCTTCCCACCCAGCCAGCCCCCATTCCAGCTACTGGCCTGGCCCTCAGCCCAGAAACCCAGGCTCACTTGGTGAAGCCCAGGATAAGTAGATTTTTCCAGATGTTGCGGTAGTTGAGGAGGGAAGCGAAGGAAAAGGAGGATGTTGCAGGGAGAGGGCAGGTATTCTCCAGGTCTTTGGGAGAGAGAGAGAGAGGAGCTGTCAGAAGAAAACCCTGAAAACCCAGGATCCTCCCACATGGGTGGTGCAGACTCTGGGGGAAGATGGCACAGCTACAACAATTCAGAGGGCACTGTCACGTGTGCAAGTGAGGCAACACTCGCAAGGACCCCATCTCTTACCCTGCAGGGCCTCCTGGGCCTCCTCCCCCAGCATCTGCCCATGGGGCCGGTTTCGCTCAGCCAGGATCCTCAGCACAGACTGAGCCTCTTCGATCTGCCGCTTCACTATCAGCCACCGCGCGGACTCCAGGAACAGACCAGGCCAGCTGTGGGCAGGGTGGAAGGGGTACACTGTGAGGCCTCCCCTCTCCTGATCTAGGGGTGGGAAACACCCACCTCTGAGGGACTGGGGCTGGGGTAGGCCTGGACCAGGGGCAGTCGGAGAAGAGGAAGGGTCTTTGGGCTAGGGCTAGTTTGGAGACAGAGATGGGAATTGCCAGATGACAGGTGAAGGGCAATACTGACCCATAAAACAGGAAGAGGATGCAGGGAGCGGTGATCATTCGCTGCAGGAATCGCCAATCCTTAGAGACAAGGGCCAGGCCCAGGAACAGGAAGTGCCCTCCCACCCCCACCAACTCCCCTGCCAGGGCCACCCGAAGCCTCTGGGTTGGGTCGCACAGCTCCAGGCCTGGAGATACAGCAGGGGTGGAGAGACGAGAGGGAGGCCAGGGAGGAAGAAGGCACGAGAGAGAAGAGGAGAGAGGGAGGGAGGAGGACAGAGAGCAAGGTCAGACCCAGAGTGGAGGCTGCAGCCCTCGCCTCCCTTGCTAACCTCTGGGTGACAAGGATTGGAGAGACTGTTCAGTCCTCTCTCCTCTCCTGCTCAAACCTAGGAGGGCTCTAGGGCCAGAGTCCCTGGTGAGTGTTCAGCATTTCCAGTTTATAGGCCCTTTCACATCAGGCCTCTGATTTGACCTTCCCATCAACCCTTGTCCAAGGTCACACAGCTAGGGACAATCCTTGTCCCTGGACTTACTGCTGCCAGGGAATAGCATCTTATTTCCTGGCAGTAGTAAGTCCGGGGCAAAGACTTTAAAGATTGTGGGGAGGGGGAGACAGGTGTGGAGAGAAGCAAGAGCCCTAGATTCTTCAAGGGCCTGGGCAGAAAGATAGCTGAGATTCTAGGCAGCTGAAATGTGGCCTAGGGGGCAGTGGGGACAGCCCGGGGATGCAGGCAGGTAGGCATGAGACCCAAGGGAGCGAATTCTGGGAGGGCGGCACTTACGCATCAGGTAGACACCCAGGTCAACACCGGCAAGCAGAAAGCCGAGGAGGAATCGGAGTGCCATGACGCCTGTGGAGGAGCCTGCAGCAGCCCCTCCTACTCCACAGGGACCCACCAGCCCCAAGGTCAATAACACAATCCCACGACGGCCAAACCTAGAAAGTGGGAAGGGCTTCTGGTCACCCAGACTCTCTGGTGGTGGGGAGTTTGCTGGGTGAGACCCAGTTGCACACTTCAGAGCTAGAGGTTTGAGAATGAAGATCTGGGAGCCAGAGCTGGACAGAGGCTTGAGAAGATGGGACGGGATGGGGACAATGGGTGTGGCTGTGGTTCTGTAAGAGGTGGGAACATTGACTCTTGCAGATGAGGGCTATTGTTCAGAGATTAGGGCACTTGTCAATGGATGTGCGATCACTCATCAGAGAGGATGGTATATTGCTTAGGAGATTTGGGGCCATTCATCCTTAGGAATAGAGCTAAGGGTCAGTGGGGATGGAGTTTGTCTTGCTTAGACTGTTCAGAGGGGATTGGGGGAGGGTCACTGATATATAGAGTTGGAACTATTAACCTGTGGAGGGGAGCTATTGGCCACGTATGCATGGGGATACTACTGGTCATTGAAGGTAAAGCTAATGATATTAGGGGACCGAGTAATTGATTTTTGGAGATGAGATAATTGTTCCATGGAGGTAGGACATTGGTCTATTAATACATTAAGAATGGTGAGTAGGGGCCGAGTGTGGTGGCTCACGCTTATAATTCCAGCACTTTGGGAGGCCAAGGAGGGCAGATCACCTAAAGTCAGGAGTTCGAGACCAGCCTGGCCAACATGGTGAAACCTGGTGTCTACTAAAAATATAAAAATTAGCCCGGTGTGGTGACACACACCTGTAGTCCCAGCTACTTGAGAGGCTGAGGCAGGAGAATCACTTGAACTCAGGAGGTGGAGGTTGCAGTGAGCAGAGATTGCACCATTGCACTCCAGCCTGGGTGACAGAGTGAGACTCTGTCTCAAAAAAAAAAAAAGAAAAGAAAAGAAGAAAGGTCAGTGGGCAATGGGGACATGGACATGGGTCTGTTAATCCGTGGGGTAAGACTATTGATCAGTAGGAAGAATCTGTTAATCCATGGGAATAATCAGTAAGGATAAGGACACAGACCAGGAGAGATGACACTATTGGTAAGTGATGATGGTCACTAACTATGAGTTAGTGAAGACATGGTTACTGATCCTTGGAGGCCGGGCTATTGATCTTTGGGGATAAGACCACTGATCTATGGAGATGAAGATAGGGAGCCTGTGGTCATTGGAAATCAGGCACCAATCCCTGGGAGTTAGGCTATTGACCTAATGGCGTGGGGCATTTTTCCATTAGGATGGACTTATTGGCTAATGGGCTGAAGACTACTGATTTTGGGAGACTGAATTATTGATCTTTGGGGATAAAACCATTCTTCCATAGGAATGAGGCTACTGGTCTGTGGCAATGAGGCCATTGATGCATAGGGATGGGCTATTGACCTGTGGGTTTAGGATCATTGGCCCACAGAGATGTGTGACTATTGGGCAGTGAAAATGGGTATTGATTTTAAGGAATAAACTACTGAGTGTTGGGATGCCTTTGATCCACAGATGTTGAGCTATTAATCCACTTGGATGGGATTGTGGATCAATGGGGCTGAGTCTAATCCTCCATGAGGATGTTCAGTGGAGTGAGGGCACCTGGTCAGTGGTGATGGTGACCAGAATCAGAGAAGAGATTTTTGATCTGTGGAAAGAGTTACAGGTTGCTGGGATTGGGCAGTTGATCTCTGCAGGTGAAGCTACTGACTCACGGAAACGAGGATTTTGTGAGAGAATCTCAAATCCCTGAGGATTCATGAGGGTGGGACTATTATTCACCCACAGAGGGTGAGGTCATTTGGTGGCAGGCATGGGACTGTGGGTTATTGAGTCGGAGGGTATTTTCTTTGGAGATAGTTATTGACTTGTAGGGGAGGGGCCACTGGTCAGAAATGGGGTAATTTGTTTGTGAAGTTGAACTACTGGTCAGTGGGCATGGAGCTGTTGGTGTTTAGGAATTAACATATTGATCTTCAGGAATGAGGTCACTGAGATGGAGCTGACAGTCCACGTGGGCTATTAGTGGGGATGAGACTATTCTCTGGGGAGATGAGGCCACTGATTCACAGATCGGGGGCCACTAATCAGTGGGAATGGGGCTAATAGTCCATGGAGGTCGAGTCATTCCCTTGCACGTAAGAGGTAGGGAAGGTGTATTTCTTGATGGGGAGTGAAGTTGAGACAAGGGAAGACCATTGAATAGAAGTCTGGAGAAGACTGCAGAGTCCAGCGAATCGTCTTCGACCTCCTGCAAACGCCCGCTGCTTGGGCTAGCTTCCCTAGCACCCCCTCCTTTCTACCAGCCCTGCCCCCACGACAGCCCTCACCTGTCTGCGGGGTAACCCAGGAACAGGTAGCCGGAGGCAAAGCCCAAGATGAAGAGGATCTGCTCCAGGATCACCTGCCAGCCCAGGTCACACACCAGATCCCACTGGGGATGTGAGAAGGGTGCAGCGGGCGTGAGGCCCCGCCCTCGCCGCTCTCTGCCCGCCCCCAGACCCGCGGCCCGCCTGGCCGCCTCACCTGGCCGATGGCGTTGGTGGTGAGAACGGGCAGGCCATTATAGTCCCAATCCTTGAGGCAATGGTTGAAGTCTGGCGGTGCGAAGCCGCTGCACGAGGGGTCGGTACTGGTGGCGACACGGCTGGCGGCGCTGGCTGCTAGGGCCGCGCTGGAGACGCTGACGCCGCTGGCATTGGGGGGCTGCTCCCAGCCAGAGGCATTGGGGGGGAAGACCCCGTAGTGGCAATGCAGCGGGGGCGCCAGCGTGAAGATGGGGTCCGAGGCCATGCCCAGCGCCACGAAGAGCACTGGCAGGCAGCAGAGGCCGAGCTGCAGCTGCTGGCCGCCGCCCAGCGCCCCCACCTGGGCGAGCAGCGCCTCAAAGCTGAGGGGGCCGGGGGGCACGGCCAGCGACAGGCTGCTGCCCAGTCCGTCGCCGCCCGCGTCGCCCTCCCCCTCCCGCTCGCGCTCCCGCTCACCCTGCAGCTGCTCCGTGGGCACCGCATCTCCGAGGGTCCCGACCTGCTGTTGGGGGGCAGGGGGTGGCAGGAGAAGGGTGAAGCAGAGGAAACCGCAGAGCGAGGGAAGGGGGCGGGCAGGAGCGAGGTCTAGGTAGGCAGGCAGGGGCGCGGGATGCGCAGGAGGAAAATGCCGGGCGCTCGGCAGGGGTGGGGGTGCGGGGAGAGGATGGCGTCGCCACCTGGGGCCCGGGCACTTACTCCGTTGGAGGTGGGGGTGATCTCTACAGTGTTGTCGATTTTGCCGCCGCCCCCGCCATTGGGCTCGGGGGTCCCGGTGGCCACCCGGGGAGCCAGCTTGCCGACCGCAGGGGCCCTGCCGGCCTGCCCCGAAAGGATGCGCTGTCCTGTGGCCCAGCTGCGCGCCGGCTGCCTGGATACAGAGAGCCCGAAGAGATCCCGCTCTGCAGCTCTGCAGCCGCGAGCGCCTCCTCGGTCTCTGCGATCTCTGCGCTGCTTTCCCCTCCCCTTCCTCTAGACTCTCCTCCCCTTCCCACGTCAGCAGAACCTTCGGTCCAGACTCTTCGTCACAGAGAGGAAGGGGGGCCGGGGCCCAGGGGAGGGAGGGGAAGGGGGCTCCGTCGTCTCTTTCCTGGGTCTGCGGGCCATTGCGGTAAAAAGGAAAAAAAGCTGGCGGCCAGGAGCGGTGGCTCACGCCTGTAATCCCAGCACTTTGGGAGGCCGAGACGGGTAGATCACAAGGTCAGGAGTTCGAGACCAGCCTGGCCAAGATGTTGAAACCCCGTCTCTACTAAAAATACAAAACTTAGCTGGGCGCGGTGGCACGCGCCTGTAATCCCAGCTACTCAGGCGGCTGAGGCAGGAAAATCGCTTGAACCTGGGAGGCAGAGGTTGCAGTGAGCCGAGATCACGCCATTGCACTCCAGCCTGGGTGACATAGTGAAACTCTGTATCAAAAAAAAAAAAGAAAAAAAAAAAAGCTGAAGGATAGTGGCTAGTCCAGGCAGATGCCAGAGATTCTTCCTCTGCTTCCAATCATTTGCCATCACTCATTCATTCATTCATCCACTCATTCACTAATCTGTAAAATTTAAGTGTCCACTACGTTTTAGGACTTGCGCTTGACTTTAGGGATAATAGGGTGGACAAGGTCCACCTTGGAGACCATTACTCCAGGGAGACAGACATGTAAACTGGCTACTGCAGTAAAACTTATGCATATGGAAGACTGGCTTGGCCCTGTATTCAGCCCTAGCTTCAGTCCTCTACAAGGAGATCACTTCCCTGGGTTTCACCACTCCCGTCCTAGTTGAATCTCCATCTCTCAACAGCATTTGGCACTCTTGACCCCCTCTTCCTCTAAACACTGTCTTCCTTGGCTGCTAAGTCCCTTCTGCTCCCCTTTTCTCCACTGTGGAAACCATCTTCCAGGTCATGGCATTGGTGCTGAGCATGGGCAGACCATTATAGTCCCGGTTCTTGAGGCAGTGGTTGAAGTTCAGCGGGGTGAAGCAACTGCAGGAAGGGTCTGTTATTGGTAGTAACAAGGCTGGTGGTGCTGGCTTCTAGGGCCATTCATTTAGACACCATTGTTCAGTGTCTGGAATCCTCAGAGACGTAGCGCTAGGCCCTTCTCTCATTTCACATTCTCCACCTTGGGATCTCACCCATGCCCAGAGCTTCAATCACCACCCATACAAACAATACAAATCTGATGCCCAAACTGATAACTCCAGCTTCCACCTCTGTTCTGAGCTCCAGATCCACCTCTTATTTGACCTTCACCTTGGATGACTCACAGGGACCTCCAACTCAGTATGTTCAAGACCAAACTCGTGCTTTCCCCCTGTAACTTGGTTGTCTTCCACTGCTTTTTTCTGCAGTGAATGGCACCCTCAACATCGCATTGCTTCCAGATGCTCAGGCGACAGCCCTTAAAGCTTTTTCTTCCTTACTCATGTTGAATCATTTACAAAATTCTGTCCATTTTACGTCCTATATATTCTCAGATATCCCACATCTCTCCATCTCTACCAGTATTAGTCAAACTACCTGTTGGAAAGACCACTTTGGCCCCCTAATTCCTAACTGACATTCTGCTTCCACTTTGTTCATACCTCCCTGCCACCCATGTCATTTATAGTGCGGATGGAATGATCTTTTCACAATGCAGATCTGATCGTGTGCCTTTTCTGCTAACCAGCCTTCAGTGGTGTCTCCTCACTGTCAAGGTGAATATTAAAACTCTAGATACCTCATACGTTGTTCTGCATGCCTGGTCACATGTGCTCTGTAGTTCCTTCTCACTTATTTCCCCAAACTCTCTGCATTCCAGCCACAGACCTTCTTCTAGTTTTCCCAGTGCCACAAGGCCTTTGAACAAGCTGGTTCCTGCACCTAAAAAGCTTCTTAGTCACATTTCCCTCATCCTTCAGCTCTCAGCTCAAGCATCTTTGCTACAGAGAAGCCTTCCCTAACCTCTAGAATTGCTACTCAAAGTGTGGTTCATGGACCAGCAGCAGACCTGGGAGCTCATTAGAAATGCAGAATCCCAGACCCTTGAATCCTACTCTGTATTTTAGCCAGATCCTCAGGTATAGGTTGCAGAATCCCAGACCCCTGATTCCTAATCTGTATTTTAACCAGATCCCCAGGTATAGGTATAATACATTAAAGGTAGAGACACACTTGTCTAAGAGATTTGTTACCTGATAGGTGCTTCATTCTCTAATCCTAGGTAAGGGCTGGAAAGGAGTGTTCCATCGTAGTCAGCCAGAAAATCATTCCCCCTTCTCTCCACTGAACCACATCTTTAACTTATCTCCTCTGTTCAGAAATTTTCCATATATGGGAAATCCTTTTTTTGAGACAATTTCTCACTCTCTTGCCCAGGCTGGAGCGCAGTGTCTTGATCACAGCTCGTTGCAGTCTCCACCTCCCTGGCTCAAGTGATCCTCCTACCTCAGCCTCCCGAGTAGCTGGAACTACACGCACATGCCACCACACTTGGCTAATTTTTTGATGTTTTGTTAAGACAGGGTCTCACTCTGTTGCCAAGGCTGGTCTCATACTCCTGAGTTCAAGCAGTGCTCCAGCCTCAGCCTCCCAAAGTGCTGGGGTTACAGGTGTGAGCCACCGCACCCTGCAGATCCTCCAGAAAATGGTTTGTCCAGAAGGATGATGAGGTCATCCTGGGATATCTACCTGGGAAGCCGAGTGAAAGGGCCTAGACCCTCTTGGGGTCACCTAAGGAAGAGGGTGCCCAGACTGGCCAGCAGCCGTCTCCAGTTGGCCAGAGCTATCCTGAGGCTGGGCCTTTGGTTGGGGTGGCCTCTCCAGGACGGCACATTTCAAGGCCCTTGTGTGGCCAGCTTCTCTCCACATTGACACCTCTCTAATGACATCATTTGACAATGAAGTCTTGAAGGAAGGCCCTCAGGTCAGTCATCAGGGTCTGCCTTCTGGTGATACTAGTCCTCAGACTCTCCTCCTTTGGGTTTCAGTTCAGATTCACCTTTCAACTGTCCTGTCTAAAGTCTCCTTCACTGGCCTCTCCTCTCATCTACTTAGTTTCTTCATATCACCCTGCTGATTTCCATCACCAGCAAATGTCAAATCTGTGGCAGGTTTGTGTTTTTATTTATATATGTTAACTGACTTATTTGTGTATCCCACTGGAATGATACATTCACGATATACTGGCAGAACTTTGCCTGGAGCATCATGAGAGCGAAGAACTTGTCTAGTGAATAGTTGTTGAAGAAAGGAGCAAAATCTCCCCCAAACCCCAAAAGGCATCCTGTTCAGTGTGTGTCCAATAGGTATGGCTGCTGAGCACCAGGGTTGCTCACCATGCTCCCAAGAAGCAGAGTCAGGGAGACAGACAGCAGGGTTTATTGAGGTGCACACCCATGTCTGGGTCCCAGCTCTCTCCTGCCTTCTGTGGGGAGAATCCCTCTGGTCTCGCCGAGACCTTCAATCTCTGGGCAGTTTATGTCTTGCCCTCTCAGCTAATAGTGCAGCACTGATCTTCTAGTGCCAAGAAACAGAAAAAAAGAGGCTCTGTACGGCCCCAGGTTTTTGCCACTTGACTCTTCATGGCCAGTCTTCCAGAGGTGGGTGGCAGTGCAGTGACCTCCACCCTAGGCTGAGGAGAGAAGGGTCCAGTTCCTCCCTGCCCCAGAGCCTAGTACCTGCTCCTGACAAAGCAGGGAATAATATTAAATATAAATAATTTATACAAAATGGCTCGTACAAAAAGCTGTGGGTTGGGGGAGAAGACACCTCTGTGAGAGGCTGAGATGACAGAAAGGGCAGGAGAGGAGAAAGATACCTCCCCCTCTCCTAGTCCCTCAACAAAGTCCTCCAGCCACCTAAGGCCGGAGGGGGGCTTTGGCAGGCAGGGGAGGGGCAGAGCTGTGCCAAAGGACCTTCAGGGAGCCAGGCTGGTGAGCAGGGTGGTGAATCGCAGGGCCTGCCCTGCCAGTTCTGTTACACACTGCACCATCTCTTGGATTGCAGGGCTGGATGGGTAGCCCAGGGCAGCTCCCTTGACAGCCAGCACAGTGGCCCGCAATGCCTGGCCCAGCGCTGTACCTGCAGCCCTGACCTGTGCTCGGAGAGGGGCAGAGGCTGCCAGCCGGCCCAGGGTGTCCCCAACAAACACCAGGCGGTGAGCAGCCACCACCACCCTCTTGCTGTGGGGCACGAAGAGGGGCGGGGGCTGATTAGCCTGGGTATTGGACATCAGGGCTGCCACTGCTGCCTGCAGGGCCGAGTAGTGGCTCTGGCATTGCCCGGCGTAGAAGTGCAGGAGCTGTAGGTCTCCGGTGGACAGAACCAGTGGCTCCCCTGTGGACAGGGACTCCTGAGGGGCAAGAGGAGTGGTCAGAGGGAACATTCTCATTAGTGCCATTTCTTCCCTTTCTTCCCAAGGACGATCCTTTTAATTCTTATCTCTGCCCATCAGAAAGTTTAGATTCTAGAGAGAGTGGCAGTGAAGTGCCCACGCTTGATATCAGATAGATCTGGATTCAAATAACCTCAAACTTGATTTCAGACAAGGCTTTGAACTTGGTTTCCTTAACTTTAACTCTAAAACAGGGAGTCTAGGACTGTACTGTCCAGTATAAACATAATGTGAACCACATATGAAATTTTAGATGTGTTAGTAGCCACATTAAAAGCGATTAAAAAAAAACCCTGGTATAATATATTTTATCTAACTACAAATATAAAAATGTTATATTTTCAACATATAATCAATATGAAAATTACTGATATTTTTTCCCATACTAAGTCTGCAAAATCCAGGGTGCATTTTATATTTGTAGCATATTTCAATTTGAACTAGCCATATCTTGAATGCTCAATAGCCATATGTAGCCAGTGGCTACTGTACTAGATGGCGTAGGACTAGTATGTACCTCATGAGGCTGCAGGGAAGATCAATTGAGATGATATAGAGAAAGGTCTTAGCACAGAGGTGTGCATTGCGCTCCATTAGCACCAGATGTGTATTTTTTTTTTAAAGATGGGGTTTCACCATGTTGACCAGGCTGGTCTCGAACTCCTGACCTCAAGTGATCCGCCCACCTTGGTCTCCCAAAGTGCTGGGATTACAGGCGTGAGCCACCATGCCCGGCCTCAGATGTGTATTAACTGTGACTATGGTTAATACTAACACACGCAATGTGCCTAGCACAGGATTTGGTACTTGGTAAATACCTGATAAATGGTAGCTGTTGTGTTGCGACCATTCTACACAGGGTTGAGGAAACCACCTCACTTTCTGAAGCCCAGAGAGATTAACTGGCGGCTTCAAAGCCCCTGGTTTCTCAGTAGTGGAGCTGGGATTAGGAACCAGGTCTCTTAGGAGCCCAGGAATTCACAGTTGGAAGGAAGCTCAGAAGTCCCCAGGCCCAGCTCTGACCCCACAGCTCAGAAACTTCCTGCTCTCCTGGCTGCTTGCTTTTCTGACTCCCTCCAACACATTCTTTCCCCTCTTTCTGAATTCCTAACATCCTCTTCCAAGTTCCAGTTCCTTCCTGTAGAATTCTAACTCGCCTCCACTCTGTCCCTCCCTGCTTCCTGTGAACTCTCACTCCATCCTAACCTCTTTCCTGCCATGGTCGATGGCTCAGCTCTTCTCCCAAGTCCCTGTTCCTCCCTCCCTGGCCCCCTTCCCTAGTACCATTCCCACCAGGGTCACCTGCGGCGCTGCCAGCATCCGACTTTCAGGCAGTTCAGGATCTTCTGTGCAGGCCTGATCCGGGGGCCTGGGTCCCTGAGCTTTGTCCATGCCCTGCAGTAGGGGATTGGGTCTCAGTGCTGGGGTGAGGGAGCAGGACGGGGTGGCCTCTGTGGCCTTTCTACCCCTTCCTAGCCCCTCTTCCTTCCCAAGGACACTTCTGTTATCAGAGGTTGTAGTCCCTTGACTCTAGAGAGCTCTGGTGGCCCCAGGCTGGGTCTAGGGGGAAACAGTGTGGCACTGGTACAAGTATTGTGGCCAAGTACTGGGGTTCGAGGTTGCAGGGTGGAGGGCCAGGGGAGAGGGAAGGGGGACAGAAGGGAGGTAGAGCTGTGCCCTAGGCCTCCACATTCCTCCCCTTGGTCTTCCAAGGGTCCCCCTGGTGGGGCTGTCGAGGGGCACTCACCTTCAAGTGGACGTAGTCATACTCCTCGGCCATTGGAATGCCCTCGTACTCATTGTGGTGTCCTGTTGGGTCGTCCTGCACCTCCCTGCCCTCTGGATCCCACTCAAACTTGGTACCCCCAAAGCCAGGCAGGTGGGGTGGAGGTGGGGGCAGAGGCCGGTCCTGGATGCTGCCCTTCCGTCCTGGGGCAGGAGAAGGTGCTGGGGAGGGGCTGGGGGCCTCAGGGACAGGCAGGGCAGGCAGAGGGCGGCGGGACAGGCTCTCAGCTGAGGAGAGCCGGGGCCTGTGTGGAGGTGGGGGACTTCTGGGCAGAAGCTGGGCCATGGCGTCCAGGTGAAGAGAGGCCGAGGCTCCAGGGGGCTCTGGAGAAGGGGGAGCCTCTGGCCCCAGCAGGGGCACATCGTAGATCCCCTCATCAGTGCCCCTGCCCTCCCTGTCTGCCAGCAGTTCCTCAGGTGCTTCATATAGGTTGAGTAAAGCTGATGCTCGTTTCAGGTTGGAGGGGGCAGCGTAGATGGGGGGCCCTGGCTCTCGGCCTCCTTCCCATTCCAGATCTGGTTCCAGCTCTGCAGGTGGCTTTGGGGTCAGAGGCACATCATAGGGAGTGTCATCCTCTCCAGGGGGCTGCAGGGCAACCCGGGTCACAGGGTGGGAAAAGGAGGCAGGGCAGTCATAGGGGCCACTGGAGGGCCCCCGGAGGGCGGTGGGGGGCACATCATAGACCTGTGGAGAGGAGTGGTCAGTCACCTGTTGGCTCAGCAATGAACCCTCCCTTGGGGCCATCTGTCTCCCACCCAACATACACAGAGACCTCTAACCCTCACCTCCAAGACATCTCTGGGGGCAGCCAGCTGGGTCCCACTGGCTCTGGGGATCTTGTAGATGGGGTCAGGAGACGGTGGGCGGGGTCCAGCTGGAAGTCCTGAGGCTGGACAGGGCCGAGCTGGGGGCGGCACCACATATACCTGAGGGATCAAATAGATGGGGCGTCAGGAGGAATGGAGGGAGCAGTGATCAGATAATGTCTGAGTTCAAGGAGCTTAGAGACCTTCCAACTCCCCCTGTACCGAGAGGGCCACAGCTCAGAAAGTTTGGTAGACAGGTTTTGTCCAGCACAGAGCAGTGAAGAGCTGTGGCCTCAGGGTTCTCCCTGTCCACCTGCTGCAAGCCCTGGGTGGGGACAGTCGGGGAGGAAAGGGGCTCTTCTGGCTTGGGGTTGGGGAGGCTCCCACTCTTACCTCCTGGTCCTCATTGCTGTGGTCTGGGGCTGGATATGGTGAGCCAGGCTGGGCTGGGGGCGCAGGAGAGAGGCTGGGCTTGGGTGCTGGGCCAGCAGGCAGGAGCTTCACCCTGTTGGCGGGCACAATGCCCTGCTGGCCGTGTAGGGAGCAGAGGCACCAGCCATCCAGTCCACCAGCGCCCTCCCTCTGCAGGACCCGTAGGACGTCCCCTCGGCGGAAGGACAGCTCCTGGGGGGACTCAGCGGTGTTGTCATATAGTGCCCGGGCCAGCTGGGCCTGGTGGGGGAGGTGGGAGTGGGGAGAAGGGTCTTCAGACCCCTTTCAGGTAATGTCACCCCTGCTCCGAACCCTGAACACTTCGGAGCTCTGCATTTCCCTCAAGCTAAAAACCTGAACTCTGGATACAGCGCTTCCTGCCTGGGCCCTAGCTTCTCTCCAGCTTCAGCAGCTGCATTCTCCCTCTTCCTTTCTGTTCCTTGAACTAGACCAGCTCTCCTCAGAGAGGCCGATTCTTTACTCTTCTCCCCACCCTATTCTCTGTCTCCACCTGCTGTTTCCATCCTCATACTTTGCTTTTTTTTGTATCCATTTCTTCCCTCATATTGTAAACCCTGTGAACACAGGACCTGCTATATTTCTAGTCCTTGCAATAAGGCCTGACCTGGAATTGGTCAATACACATGTTGAATGAATTTCTTCCAAAACTAATGAAGAAGCCCTGCTACGGTCCCTCACAGAATCTCCTTTATCTTCTCTCTGTTCCCGAGTCATTATCCCTCACTAGCAAAAGAGGTTAAGCAGCCGCAGAGATCCCTCATTCTGAGAGACTGGGAGAGGCCTAGTCCAGACAGTGCACCTAGGCATAACAAGAAAGAAAACTGAAACGAAGAAATTGTTTTGCTCTCAGTCTGAGGAAATAAGATTCTACCAGAAAAGGCTGAGGTTACCATGGAGAAAAGTGTATATTCTTGTGTGTGTGTGTGTGTGTGTGTGTGTGCATGAAAGGGGTTGGCAGGCCAACCAAAAACAAACATGTATCATCCTGTTTCTCGTTCTGTCTGGTGGGGGCTTATAAGCTTTTTTTCATCAAGGGATTCATGTTCAGGTAATAAGTCACAGGTGCCAAGTACAAATGATGTGTCCAGACACTGTGCAAATCTTTGCATTAATCAACTAATCTTAATTCTCACAACAACCTTACAAGGGAGGAGCCATCACCCCATTTTGGAAAGAAAAGTGGAAGAGCTAGGTTAGTACTTTGCCCGACGCCATGTCGCTGGCACAGCTGGTGGAGCATAATCTGAACCCTAAGCTGCTTGATTCCAGAGCCTGTACTCTCACTCACTGCTCTACTGCTTCTCCACAATTACAAATGTAGGAATCTACTTAAGAGAAAGAGTAGTAACAGCGGCTGCGAGATTCCCTAACTCAAAAGTGAGTCAAACGCATAGAAGGCCTTCTTGTATCCAATTTCCCTTTGCTATAACCCTTCGCAGTGTTCTTGCTCCATGATGTCCTTTGGTAGAATTAAGCTTAAACCACTTAAATACAATTACATTCAGCTTCAGTTTTGATTGTTAAATGATGATGACTGCTGGTAGGATCCCAGGCAGTGGTGACTTACATCTAGTGTTGGAGAGCAGCTAGTTAGGCACTACTAGCCGGGTAGCCAAATGGACTGACTAATTCAGTAAAAAAGTCTCAAGTTAAAGATCTCAGGCAGGCTGCCACCAGACCCTGGGGAGAAGGATGCCCTGCTCAGTCAGCAGGAGTGCATGTTCCTCTTGGCTGATGTTTCCCTCTGGTGGTGAGGTTGTCCGGCCCTTCATGGCTGGGTGACTTTAACAAATTGCCTCTTCTTGCCTGATTCCCAATTCATCAAACCATTTTCTGATTATATTTTGGTTTCTAAAGGATATTGTCCCACACAAAGAAAACATGCCAACCAGATAACACAAATTCCCGGTTAGCGCTGCACTTTTCTTTTTAGTACTAAATTATAAATCGGTGTTTTGGATCTAGCGGGGCAGGGGGAGGGGGGCAGGGAGTGATTAAAAGCACAGTTCCAGAGGCAGACCTGGGGTTAAGTCTTGGCTGTGTCCCTCTCTTTTAAAATTTTTATTTAAAATATTTATTTATTTAGAGACCAGCTCTTGCTCCGTGGCCCAGGCTGGAGTGCAGTGGCACAATCATAACTCACTGTAACCTCAAATGCTTTATTTCAGCCTCCTAAGTAGCTGGGATTACCGTTGCCACCCACTGCTCGGCGCTCCGTCCCTTTCTAGCCCAGGGAAGAAAGGGACAGAGCGTTTAACTTTTCTGAGTCTCAATTTCCTCCTTCGTAGAATTCCCTATCCACGTATCCATTTTCAGATAATAATGGCACTATCTTCACAAGGTGGTTGTGAGAACTGCATAAAGAAACTATGACGAAGCTTAGCACCGGGCCAGGTGCAGTAAATGCTCAATAAATAATAGCTGTTATTAGAAACCTGTGAGTTTGATTAGCATAAGTGCCCTTGACCCCCAAAAGAAAAATCCACATTTTTGGGACTACAAAGCTGACCAGCTGGATCCTGAACCATGTATCTCTAGGCCAGAGTACTCCCAGAGGTACTCTATCTCCAGAGGGCCTCTTTCCCCACCCTAAGCTAGGGTTTCCTGGCCATGATTACAGATTGAGGAACTAAAAGGAGTTTGGGGCCAGGTGCATTGGCTCATGCCTGTAATCTCAGCACCTTGGGAGGCTGAGGAGGGTGGATTGCTTGAGCCCAGGAGTTTGAGACCAGCTGGGGCAACATGGCAAAACCCTGCCTCTACAAAAAATATAAAACGTTAGCCGACGTGGTGGTGTGTGCTTGTCGTCCTAGCTACTCAGGAGGCTGAGGTAGGCAGATCACCTGAGTCCAGGAGGTCGAGGCCGCAGTGAGCCATGATTGTGCCACTGCACTCCAGCCTGGGTGACAGGGTGAGACCTTGTCTCAAAAAAAAAAAAAAAATTTCAAAAAAGGGAGTTTGGTCTGAGAAAGAACCAAAATGGAACCTGTCCTCAAAGGGTATGGGAGGACATTGGGTGGCTCTGTGCTTCTCTTTTCAGTCTCACAATTATCTCTCCCAGAGTCCCCACTGAGAAGGGACCAGAAAGCAGGTGACAGCCTTGCTTCCCTGGGAATCTTAGGCAGGACCTGGAAGAGGATGTTAGGGGAACAAAGCTGCCTGGATTCAGACTGCCTAGACTGCAGAACAGAAAGCAGAGGTGGGGCTGTGAAGCGCTCCTCCCGGTGTTAGGTTTGAGTTCTGTCCAATGGGGTCAAGCCTCTGTGCCCTGCCATTGCAGGACTGAGTTGTTGATGGACTGATTGATGATGGGTGTGGCCACTCCTGCTCTTTCCCCCCCGGCAGCAGCCCAGCTGACTAGTGAGGGAACAGCCAGCCTAATGCGGGTTTCAGAGGGCCTCTGAACTCTCTGGGAGGCCACCTCCCACTGTCTCATCATGCCAGCTGTCTCCTCCCTTTGTCCTGATCCCTGGAAAGTGGCCTGAGGCTGGCTGACATCACCTCCCCTCCTCCTTCTGTCTTCTCTTTCTCTTTGCCTGATCTCCCTCCTTTGCTCTATTTCCCTCTTTTCCTTAACCCTAGAGATGGGCCTCCTTGGGTCCTTCAGCCTCTTGTTTTCCGTGAGCCACTAGGTCCTTTCAACTCCCTCCAAACCTTTCATTTGCCTCCCAATCACAAGCCCCTGCCAACCACCAGTGGCCATCTGTTCCCGCCCAAAAGGGAGCAGACAGGACTTGGGATACACTTGCCCCCTCCCCTCCATCAGGCGCAGCCTCTAGGAAGAAAAAGGAGAATGGGGAGGAGGCGGGGAGGAGGGGCGAGCCGGAGCCAGGAGGAGCAGGGGATGAGGAGTTAGAGGGCGAAGGGAAACAAAAGTGAGAGGAGAGGGACACAGCCTCCTGGAGAAGAAAGGGACCAAGGAGAGAGACAAAGAGAGGGCAGAAATAAAGTGACAGGAGCGCAGAGCAGGCCGTGGAGGTCTCTCCCCGGCAGCCTCCTCTCCCTGGTGGACTCACCGACGTGGCAATGGCCATGGCTTTGGCCTCCCGTGCAGCCTGCCTCAGGCCAGACTCGGTTTTGCTGACTTCAGCGGTGGCTGCCCCGCACCATGGTCCGCGGCCTCTAGGCCAGGAGGCAGCCCCCAGCTGTGGCGCCTGAGTGGTGGCCTCCGCCAAAGTTGGAGGAGGAGAAAGAAAACCCACAAAACTTCCCAAAGGAGAGGCAGGCTATCCAGGCAGGAGGAGGAGGGGGGCGGGCCGGGGCGTCGCTGCGGGACGGCATCCAAGGGCGCGCGCTCCGTGCTGTCCCCGCGGCCTCCCGGGCGCCACCTTCTCAGCCAGGCCCCGGGAGCTGCCCGCCCTAGGCCGCGGGGGCGCCCCGGGCCCGTAGGAGCCGAAAGTTCCTTTCTGGGGCCGGGACGGGCGAGCAGGCGGGCGCTGGGCTGCGCTCGGCGCCTCTCCCGGCGGCTCAGGAGAGCCTCGAGGGCTGGGAGAAGCGGCTGGGGCGGTTCGGCTGGACTAGCAAGTTTAGGGGCCAACCCTCTCCACCCTCCCGCCGCGCCGCAGAGCGGTGCTCCCAGGGCTGGGGTCTGCAGCAGTCCCGCTGGGAGGGAGGGAGAGAACTGAGACGTTTGTCCCAAGTTGCTTGGCGCCAAAGGCCCCCCGAGAGCGTGGCCGTGGGGCTGGGTCACCGGAGTGGCCGCTTCTGCCCAGACACTCGCACCTCGCGCGGCGCGGCGCAGCGCAGCGATTCTCACGCGTGCACTCACTCAGCGCTCCCGGGGGTCTGAGGTCGCCGCCACGGCGCCTCTCCAGGGGCTGCAGCAACCAGCACACAGGCACCCCTGGAACAGGCCGGACTGCCTTCCCGACGCGCGTCACGCGCCCGGACGGCGGAGGGCCCCAGGCCCTTTCCAGCCCTCGGCTTCAGGGCTCAGCGCCACGAGCTCCGGCTCCCACCCTCGGCCCCTGGCACCCGGCGCCGGCCCCACCGATCCCGCTCACACGCACCCTGGGCAGGGCCCGGCGGCGCGCCCCATAGCTTGGGGGCAGCTCCCAGGTGTCTCTTGGAAGGGAAAGAAAGGCCACAAAGCAAAAGAAGGAGCAAAAAGGCGAAGGAGGAGCAGAAGCCCGGGTCCTGTGGACTCGCCTGGGCTGGGGGTGGGGACACTGAGAGGGCTGCTAAGGCTCCGGGGGGTCGCGCGTGGCCCCAGGGCTCACCCCTTGCTCGCGGCTGCCCTTCCCTCCCCTTCCTGGGCTCCTGGCCCCTCTCAGTGCAGTTCCTTTCTCCACCCCTCAGGCCCTCTCCCCTCTCCTCTCCGTCGCGGGGCTCCGTCCTGGGGATTAAGAGAAAGGAGGGAGGGGAAAGGGGAGGAGAAGGGAAGGGGCGGAGGAGAAAGAAGGACGATCCTTCCAAAGGCGGGTGTTGAGTTTCAGCTCAGGACTCTCTGGTCCAATTGCCTGTTCCCCCCCACACACACCCACGGCCCCCCACCCCCCGCCCGCGCCTTCGCCCCAGGCCCCAGTCCCCAGCGCCTTCCTCCTCCAGGTTCAGCGGCTGGCCTCTATCTCGGTGGTCTGGTCCTGTCCGCTCCCTTGGGGAGCTTTCCTCTCCCTGCCACGCCCCCGTTTCCCCCACCGCCCTGCGCCTCTCGGCCTCCCTTTCATTAGCTCCACATCTGTCTTTCCCATGGGAGGGAGCGAGCGCCTTCCGCCCTGCGGGGCCTTTAGTGGAGCCTCTCCGCTTCTCAGTGCCTCCGATGCAGGGCGGCAGGGTTCGCTGGGCCGTTCTGGCAGGGCACAGGCGGGGAGTCTAGCGCTGGACATGGATTCTCGCCCTGGTAACAGAACAAGAAGTTGGGCGTCTGGCCCCAGAGCTGCAGGCAGGCAGGTTGTACGGCCTCTTAACGCTCCTCTGCCAGTTTTGGCCTGTCGGCCTCCACAGCCTGGTTCACTCTTGCTACTAGGAGGAGAGGACTGGGGACCGCCGGCACAAAAGTTGGTAGAACTCTTCCAGAGGAGCTGAGATCTAGTCCCACAGGAGTTTCCATTGAAAGGACGGTGCTCCCAGCCCTTACACCTCCTCTGCCCTGGGATAACTCCTTAGTGTGTGCTGCTTCCCTGGACCTTCCCTTTGTGACACACACATCAGGGCCTGTCAGGGTTGAGTGAAAGCCTGCCTTCCTCCATTTTTGAGGTTCCTGGTATTTAAAAAGCAAGATGCCAAACAGGATTGAAAGATGTGGTATATTCTGGATGTTTACATTGAGCAAGTTAATGCTTGAAATACATACAGTAGAGAATGACTCTGCATCAGCTTATTTGGAGATATGATCAGAAATGTAATACAAGGCCCTTGGTGAACTTGAGGCTCTGGTCAGATACCCCTGCCTCAATATTCCATAGGCCCACACATCTAGGCATTTCCTAGGACAGTGTGGCTGGGACACCTGCCCCAGCTCCTTCCCCACTCTATTGCCTGGGCACCAGTGAAGAACCCTCTGTGGGAAGGGTGGGGTGGAGCCTATGGGGTGGAACAGGGAGAGATTCTGGGATAAACATGGGGTTGGGAATGAACTGTGTTGGCTCTAGGCTGGCTGTCGGTGATGGAACAGACTCCTGAATAGATTCCAAGTCCGCTAGGATGGTAGAGGAACTTTTAAATTTCTAGGGAGAGCTCCTGCTTCCCAGTTTCAGTTTGGTTGGAGGTGGCCATTAGGGAAGACTTTCCAACCAGGCACACAGACATCCAGCTGCTGGTGTGATCTCTGCCCAAGGGACTGCCAGGAAAATTGGGGTCCAAGGTGGAGGTGGGCAGGAAACCCTGTCTTCAAAAATGAATGCATTGACTGGGTTGAGGGGAAATAGATGGCAGCCAGAAAAGGCTAAGCAGGAAGGAAGCTGCTAGGACCAGGCAAGGTGGTGGGAGATGGGCAGGCAGCTTCCCTGCCCGGGGAAGGGTAGAAGAAGGACAGCAGAGGGCAAACGAGTGGGAAATAAGACAGCTTCTGGAATACCCAGGTGTGAAATGGAGCCAGTCAGAGTCACGAGTGAATCCTGCTTAACTAGCGATGTGACCTTGGTCCAGTTATAGGGCATGTGAGTCTCAGTTCCTCCTCTGTAACAGTGACTTTGGTGAGGCGTAAGCTTATGTAGATTGCCAGGCACAGTGCTTCTGTGGCTTTTCCTCTTTACACTGGCTCCCCCTCTGACTTGTGCTTTTCCGAAAGCAGAAAGTGTTCGTTGTTTAGGGCAGGAGGAGCTTTCTCCTGTCCTTATGCCATTATTTCTGCCTTCTCCTTTGCAAACAGGTTCAAGGGGATTTTGACTTGTTCAGGGAGAGCTCTAGGCTTCAGGAGAGGTTGGAGAAGACCCAGGCTTGGAAGGTAGCTGAGACCTTGGGTGGGTGGCAGCCTCAGACAGCAGGTCTTCAAGGTTTGCCCTTGCCATATTCAGGGAGAAGAAAGGAAGAAACCCCTCCATCTGGCTTCCTGGGTCCCAGTCTTTTCTCCCATTCTTTCCCCTTCCCTGCAGGTCCAATGAGCTGGTTTCCTCCTCACCTGACCCCTACTTGGATAGCAGGAGGAACTTCTTGGTTGTTCACCAGAACTTCTTGGATGCACACCAATTCTTCAGTCCTCCTTGCTTTGGACCCATAGTGCCCAGATTGCCTGGGTCCTAATCCTGGTTCCAACACTGGCTAGTTACCTTGGCAAGTTCTGTGACCTCCCGGACCCTCTGGTTCCTTGTTTGTAAAGTGGGAGTATTAATGGAACTTTTAGCATTTATTCATTGTGAGAATTAAGAGAATCCCAAGAACAGTGTCTGGCCCATGATGTGCAAATTTTGGGCAAAGACAACTACTATTATTGTTGTGGGGGGGGGGGCACTAAAATGTCAAGGACATGGTATCTGCCTTCAAGAAATGTATCATGTAGCTCATGCTTGAATCCAGTCAATACCTTCCCACTGACCCTGGAATAACATTCAAATACTCCATGGTAGCCTGGAAGACTCTATGTGATCTGCTCCCTGCCTACCTCTTTCACCTCATCTCATCTCATTCTCTCCCTTATTTCTTGTTCATCATCTACACTGTCCTTTCTGTTTTTCAAATATGCCACGCTCTTTTCCACCTCTAGGACTTTGCATGTCCTGCCCCCTCTGCCTAAACCACTTCCCCCAGACCCTGTCTATCATCAGGTCAAATCCTGTATACTCAGAAAGGCCTTTCCTGGCTTTCCAAGTTAAAGTTGCCCCTCCTTCCTTTCCCCCACCCCCAGTAACTCCCTACCTCATAATGCTGTTTCGTTTTCTTCATAGCACTTATTATTATTATCAGAAATTATCTTCTTTCCTTGTTTATCATCTGTCTCCTCCTAAAATGTAAGCTTCATGAAGCAGGGACCTTGTCTGGCTTGTCTTCCTCTGCATTTCTAGCAGTTAGAATAGTGCTTGGAATATAGTAGGTGTGCAACAAATATTTGGTGAGTGGATGAATGAACAAACGAAGCCATGACTATAGGATAAAGCCAAGTAAGCCAAGGGGCCTCCTGGGGAAGACTCCAGCCCTGGGCTAAAGGCATGGGGTTATTGGGCTCTTTGTTCCACTAACTCTGATTCTCCACGTCTTCCAGGGCCTAGAGATGGGTTCTCCTTGAAAGCTGCTCCTGGGCCTAGGCATTTTTGTAGCTAAACCATTATCCCCTACAATCAGAAAGTGGGAGCACTTTTCTGGGGGCCTCCATCTGTGCCAGGTGTTTACTCTTTAGTTTCTGGATCATAGGGAGGCATGGTAGGGTGGTGTCCCAAGGCTGAGGGAAGCATCTACTTACCAGCAGGTACATAAGTATTTCAACATTTTGACATTCAGTGTCCTAGCTTCATGTACAGTGAGTACCAGTGAGCTTCAATAGACCCTGCTGAGTCCTGTGGATTCAGCGCTATTTCAGGAGCAGCTAAGCTGGTTGGCACCTTTGTGGCCATGCAGGTTAATGTTCCCCCCAACCATCACCCACCCAAATCCACCCACTTCTACCAATGAAGAGAGAGGAGCAGAGAGAGGGCCCAAGGTCCAGAGCTAGTCATTGGCAGGGCCAAGACTTCAAGGCAGCAGGTGGGACTTGCATATCTTCTTGAGAAGTAGCAGGGAAGCCATATTTTCACTTCCTGCAAGCCCCACAGGCCTCTCCAAGCCAAGATTGGAAAGTATATTCCACTACATCTTCCCTGCCCTTTCCAGGCAGGTGCTTCTCTCTTTCCTCAGGGCCGCAGGAACAGGAATCCCAGGAAGCTCTCTTCAGCTGCCAGGTCAGGCCTAGGCAGGTGAAAACATGCTGGGAGGGGACCTTGATGTCATGTGCCATGCAGATTTCCCTTTCTTCCTGCCTCCAGCATTCTCCCCATTGCCACCCCCATAACCCCACACCCACAAGGGTTCCCTGGAAGCTGAAGTGACTCAGAGATTCCAAAACTAGTCACCTCAGGAGGAAACCCCTCTGGAAAATGTTTCTCATGGCAGGAAATCACCCTAAGGAGTCCTACAAAGCTGCTACTGAGATAAGGGCAGGGGGTGAGCAAGTGGGGTGGGGTGGTGGCATGTGGCTCAGAGCACAGGTTCTCAGGTCAGTCCTGGTCATCACGGGGGTGGGAAAAGCCAACCCTTCCTGGAGAGGTTCTCCTTCTGCCCTACAGGGATATCCTAAAGGACTCTTCTGAAGGGCAACATTCCTGGTGACCTAGGCTGGGTCCTCCTTGCAGTGTCAGCAAATGAAGCAGGTAGCTGGGATCACTTCTGGCTCCTTTGAACACCCCCTCCTGGGCAGGAGTCAAGACGGGAGATCTGAGCAAACTCCAGTCCTACCACCTTCTTAGCCCTGAGGTTCTGACTGGTGAGAGTGAGACCTACAGGAATCCAGCTCTTATGAAATGGCACTGCCTCCTAAGAGCCTGTTCTGGGATTGAGGTTTTCCCAGGAGCACCAGAAGCCACCCTGAGGCCATGCGTGCTAGACCAAAGGCTAGGAAAGGAGCTAGCACAGTGAATCCCAGCCAGCAGGCTGGATGCCTAAGGGGCAGAAATGCCCTGTGGCTTTCAGCAGGTTCAGTTGGAACTTGTCCCAACCCAAGCCCAGGTGAGTAGGAAAGCATTCGCTGTGGGGCTCCCCTTCCATTCACAGCCAGCTGGGGGTAGGCACGGAGTGGCACTTCCGTGCCAGGAGGTTAGATGTGGAATTGGTCCGAGCTGGAATGAGAAACCAGCTCAGCCTCTTTCTTTGTGACCTTGAGCAAGTTATTAAATTTCTTTGGGCCTCAGTTTCCTCATCTGTAATATGGGGATAATAGTTCCCATGTCATGGTTTCATTGTAAGGATAAAATGAGATGATGCATGTCTAGGGCTTATCACCATGCTTGGCACATGTAAGTGTGCACAGGAGCTGAGGCCAGCAGGATATGGAAGGGAGAGGATGTCTGGGAGTACAGTGGGCAGAGGGTGGGGCAATGGGAGTGGGGCCATGATACTGGCCTCATAACTCTTCCTGAGTGCCCTGCTCTCCCAGACACCACCTGTTTCTTCTAAGTGCCCCCTATCCCACAGTTCCAGGTGTCCCAAGACTCACCAGAACAGAGCCGCTTCTCCCAATTTTCCAGATTGCCCTCTGACCTCATCACTCCTCTCTTTTGGGGCTGCTTTGCCCTAAATCACTGGAAAGATTTCCCCTCACTCTGCAGTTTAAGTTATTCCTTGTTCCCTTTGTTTATTTCCTGAGTCCTGCGTTACTAGAGGAGTATTTTCTAAGGGAAATCACATGCAAATCAAGCTGCATCATTCTAGGGGCAATGTCTGTGTATGGGTATGTTGGGTGGGTGTGGGGGATGAGGGGGGCTAATAGGCAAGCATGAAGAGAAGGACCTGCAGGGAAGGACGCGCTGCCCACTCTCAGCACAGTGCCTCCCAAGCAGGCTGGACCTGGCTGACCCGTTGTGTCTTTGGGGTCAAGCCCAACTCTGAGCCTTTCTGGGGCACACATACTCCCTCCTGGCTGATAGTGGCCCGTATTTCTGGGCCTGCTGAGGCTGAGTGGCCTCACTTCATGGCCTGAGAGCGGTAGCTGACCCTGTCATGGGCTTGGGCCCCAAGACTCTGTGAATGAGAGCAGGTTGGTCTCTGGAACTGGACCTCCTTCCTGTTGGCTCTTAGGTGAGGCTGTTTCAGTTTCCCTCCTCTTCCTTGCTTCACCTTCTCATTTGTGCAATGGGAACACTCACCCACAGCTTCTTCCATCAGACCTTGCCCATCCAGCCAACAAAGTCTGGAAGTCAGGGCCTCCTGCAGCCCTGTGAGGATAAGCTCGTGTCCCCGGGGTGGGGGTGACAGTGACTGGTGAGGGCAAGAGGGAGTTACAGATCTAGTCATGGACAATGGGGGAGAAGTCATAGATGTTGGGGGTCATAGAAGTTTGGGGTCATTGAAAATGCAGAAGAGGCCAGAAAACAAAGGGGATGTGAGTCAAAGGATATCTGAAGGAAGGGAACTATTCACAAAGGTGGGTATCAGGAGGACATCTGAGAAGAGGGGAATGGTAACACCAGATCCTGGTTGGGGGCAGCAGGGATCAGCGAAATGAGGCCTCTTGAAGGGAGGCCACAGGGAAATTCCCATAATGCCAGTTCACAACAGAATAGCAGGCTGCTACTGCTTTGACCCCATGCCCGGAAAAGTTCAGAGAGCAAAGGTTTGCCCAATCAGCTACCAGGCATATAATGTTGGTCATCACAACTTCCATGAGTATTGCGTTTTAAGCAGCCTTTGGAAATACTTTCAGGGTTTTTTTTTTGTTTTGTTTTATAATCTCAAGTCACTCCCTAAAAAGATAGTGGAAAAAATTTGAATAAACAAAACAGGTTTGCTGAAAATAAAACCAGGACTCCTAACCTGCTCTAGTTAGCCTGCTTCCACGAGGCCTGTCAGCCAGTGCTCCACCTGTGACTGAGTGAGCAGTGCCCAGCATGTACCAGGTCCGTGCAGAGGGCTGCCAGAGGAGAGGGAGAGGAGCAGAGATGCTGCTGAGGGTGGAGGGAGGCCAGGCTGCCAGGTCTGGGCCTGGGGGCCAGGTGGAGTGAGAAACTGGGATTCCAGGGGGAGGGCGCAGGTGAGGGGGCAACCCAGATTAGGTGAGACCAGTTCTCTCATTAGCCTTTTCCTACAGGTGGTTACATTCTTGGCCGTGGTCATGGGAACCCACACCTCCAGTCTGCGGCTCCAGGAGGACTGCAGCCACTGGCCCAGCTGCTGCCCCAGCAAAGGGCAGGACCGCCGTGAGGAGTGGCTGAAGTGGAACACTGTGCCTGTGCCTCCCTCGGAGCCTGCTAGTCTCCCCCACCACCCAGAATCCTGCAGGGCCAGCGAAGATGGACCCCTCAACAGCAGGGCCATCTCCCCCTGGAGATATGAGTGAGTCTGCCGCCCCTCCGGAATACCTGAACGTGTTTTCCTGTGTGTGCTGATTAGGGCACATGTGAGGGACCAGGGAAGTTCCAGCTTACTTTCCCATTTTGATCTCAGAGAGTCGGTAAGGTTTGGGAGTTAGACAAGGTCTGTATTTGAGTCCTAGCTCTGACTCTCATCGGATGGCCTTGAGTCAATTATTCAAGTTTTCAAGACTCAGGGTTTTTTTTTTTTTATTGTCCCATAGGCTAATGTGCAGATCAAATGAAATAATATATGTAAAAGTCTGTATTTATGTTGGTTTTCTCCTTTTCTTTTTTATATATTTATTTATTTTAACAACAAAACCACCAGGGATCTCCTTTTCTTTTTAAAAATCCCTATAATGGCCCGTGTTTTTCTGAGCAAAATATCGGAATAATGGCATGATACAGGCATGAAGCATCCCAATCCAAATGATACTGCTCAGACCATGAATGGGTTATAAGTATACTAAGGGAGTGAAACCCTCAATTCTTGGGGACAGCTGACTGGCTGGATCTCTGGACTGGTTATCTTTAATCATGACCATGGTTACTGTATTCTTTCACTCAGTGTGCCACATAAATATTATAGTTCTCTATTTGTGCCATGATGTGAAAAATATTAGGAAGTGCTGAAATATAGGCAATGAAGGAAAATATTAAAAACTAGAGTCTTAGGGATTCCAGATATCAGACTTCAGTTCTTCCATCTAGTTCTGTCTTAGCATTGGGTTTGGGGATGGATGGAGAAGTTCAGTGGTAGGGAGGGATCTAGGGTGGATACTACAGGTCATGATGCTTTGGAGCAGTCTCAGAAGCTGGCTGGGTCGCTGGGCCAAATTGGATGGCACGGGAGCTTCTTAGGGAAGGCTGAGTGCCAGAGGGTTAACTCAGCTGTCTTCCAGACCCCTTGCCGGGAGTCTGTGAATCCCTAAGGACCACTCAGGTGGCTTTCCCTAAAGTGTGTTCTGTATAGCACTCATCCTATGATCTGCTTCTCGGAAAAAAGTGATGCCAAGTAAGCTTGGGAAAGACTGCTCTGTCTCCCACCTGTTGGAGATTCACACTGTCATCTGTACAGTCTGCAAGAAGTCTGTAGAAAATAAACCATTAAACTAGTGTTTCCCAAATTCATTTAAGCACCCAACCTTTTTCTTGCAGGGGATTTATTAGGGAACCCACTTTGGGATGTGCTGTGCTAGCTGAACCCGCTGGCCAGGGCTGGTCTGTGTGGGGAATGGTCCTACAAGCTGGGGACTGTCGCCTGCCAGACTAACAGAGTCCCAGACCTGTGAGCCGTTTACTTTTCAGTGTTTCTCTTCTTTCTTTCTCTCTCTTTCTCTTTCCTTCATTCCTTCCTTCCCTCCTTCTTTCCTTTTTCTTTTTCTTTTCTTTTCTTTCTCTTTCCCATGAAATCCTTTTAGAATAAGTAAAGAAGTCTTCCCATGCACTCTTATGTGTACTTAGAATATAAGCTTCCACAGTGTCTGGAAAAATGTGAAGGGAATAGTTGAGGATAGCTTCCTCTGGGGAGTGGGACTGGCAGGGAGAGACTATTAGCTTTCACTCTTTATACTCTTTTATACTTGGACGTCAGAGTGGTTTTTACTTTTGCAATAATGTTATAATAATAATAGAAAGAATGCCTAAAGGACAGGTGCGGTGGCTCATGCCTGTAATTCCAGTTCATTGGGAGGTTGAGGTGGGTGGATCACCTAAGGTCAGGAGTTCAAGACCAGCCTGGCCAACCATGGCCAACATGGTGAAACCCCATCTCTACTAAAAATACAAAAATGAGCCGGCACGGTGGCAGGCATCAGGAGAACCCTGGAGGCAGAGGTTGCAGTTGAGCCAAGATTGTGCCACTGCACTCCAGCCTGGGTGACTGTGAGACTCCGTTTTAAAAAAAGAAAACACAGAAAGAAAGATGACCTAAAGTGTAATCACTACAATTAAGAAACCTCATGCTACAGCCCAGAGAGAAGCAGTGCTGGTCGATGGAGGCTAAGGCAGGAGCCTGTTCATCCTCCTCTTCCTCCGTCAGGGTCCCAGGACCAGTTGGAAAGCACTCTGTCATCTGCTAACCTCATTTACAGGGGGGAAAAATTAAGAGAGGAGGGAGGTGACTTGTTCAAAGTTACGCAGCAAGTGGGTGCAGATCTGAGACAAGAGGCCAAGGCCCCAGATGCACCATTTCCTTCCTCTGTGACTCCCACGCCACCCCATCCTCTCTGTTTCTGGCCCATCTCTTCAGGGTCTGACAAGTGCCGCCCCCGCAGGTTGGACAGAGACTTGAACCGGCTCCCCCAGGACCTGTACCACGCCCGTTGCCTGTGCCCACACTGCGTCAGCCTACAGACAGGCTCCCACATGGACCCCCAGGGCAACTCGGAGCTGCTCTACCACAACCAGACTGTCTTCTACAGGCGGCCGTGCCGTGGTGGGCAGGGTACCCACAAAGGCTACTGCCTGGAGCGCAGGCTGTACCGTGTTTCCTTGGCTTGTGTGTGTGTGCGGCCCCGTGTGATGGCCTAGCCGGACCGGTTGGAGGCTGGTCCCTTTTTGGGAAAACTGGAGCCAGGTGTACAACCACTTGCCATGAAGGGCCAGGACACAGAGATGCTTGGCTCCTTCAAAGGGCCGTCTGGAGCAGCAGGATCCTGGGACAGGATGGAGGGCTTTGGGGGAAACCTGCACTTTTGCACGTTTTGAAAAGAGCAGCTGCTGCTTAGGGCTGCTGGAAGCTGGTGTCCTGGCATTTTCTCTCAGGAAAGATTTTCAAAGTTCTGCCCATTTCTGGAGGCCACCACTTCTGTCTCTTCCTCTCTTCCCATCTGCTACCCTGGCCCAGCACAGGCACTTTCTGGATATTTTCCCCTTGCCAGAGGAGAGCCCCTCATTTTATTTGCT
Organism: Cacajao melanocephalus; assembly: GCA_963573385.1. Classification (NCBI taxonomy): domain Eukaryota; kingdom Metazoa; phylum Chordata; class Mammalia; order Primates; family Pitheciidae; genus Cacajao; species Cacajao melanocephalus. The sequence continues at coordinate 34,419 of CAUYLG010028224.1, forward strand.
AGTTTGTTTACTTATCACTCAGTGAGCATCTATTTTGGGTGCATTCTGGTATACTTACTAGTCTTTTGACATGGATGATTCTGAGGAGGAAGCTGTTATTGAATGTAGAGATTTATCCAAATAAATATCTATATTTTAAAATAGCCTAATCTGTCCTTGACATCCACGGTTCCTGAACACCTCACGGTCTCCCAGCCTGTCTCTTCTCCTTCCCACCATTGGTCCTCACCTCTGCCCACCCTGCCAGCTCTCTCTGCTCTCCAGAATTTCTGCTGCACCCTTCCGCCCTCTCCAGTCTCTGTCTCCCTGGCCCACCCCGAACACCAGGGTTGGGGCTAGGCCGCGCTCCCAGCGTGCTGGAGAGACAGAGGCCCATTGAGGCATTGCAGCAGGCACACAGCGCCCCCTTGTCCCCCAACAATCCGCCTTTGTCCTCCAGTCCTGGCTGCTGCAGCTTGGTCCTGGGGGTGCTGCCTGGGCTGGGCTCCAGCTCCCATCCTTTCTGAAAGGAAATGGGAGAAAGGACCCGCCAAAGAAGAGGGTTAAGGTTAGGGAAGGGGGACATGAATGTCTTCAGGCTTAGGTCCTGGGTCCTCCCAGTCCTGCTCCTGTTCCTCTACTCACGTCCCAGCTCCTCCCAGTTTCTATTCAGACCTCCTCGTCTCCCCTTCCTTCTCCTCTGCTCCAGGCTGGGTTGGGCTCTGAGTAAGGGGAGGGATTAGAGCCTCCTCCCTCTCCGCCCCTCCCCCTGTGTCTCTAGGGGGCTGGTGCGGGCAGCAGCAGAGGCAGTCTGGGCAGCTGGGTGAAGGCCCATCTGGGCAAGGCCCCCAGCGGCCACCTTCTCTCCCAGGGCCCTGTGGGCAGGCCTCCTGCTTCACTTGCAGGTTTGAGGTGCCTTCTTGCTCCTGTTTCTCCATCCTGCCAGATATCTGTTTCTCTTGCTGGGCTGGTGGCAGGAGGGGGCTGTGTTGGTGGGCCCCACAGAGATGCTCACTGCTCGAGATCGCCGGGACCGGCCCCCTGAGGAGGGGGTAGCTGCAGAGCTCCAGGGCTTCACGGTGGACAAGAACTTCCTCACCTCCCTCAAAGGCATCCTGCTGGAAACCGAGCTGGTAAAAGCTGTCTCCCCAACCTGGTGCCTCCATCTCCCCGACCCCCAGCTCCTGGCCAGCCTTATGCCAGTCCCCAGCTCGCCCTTCGGCAGCCTCCCTCCCCAGGCCCTCTGGACACCTCTCCTGCCCCCAGCTGCCCCTTCTTCATCTCCTACTCTGCCTTCTTGCTGCCTCTCCACCCGGAGCTATTTACACTGCAGCAGGAAAAACTGCAGTTAGACAGGACAGCTTTTTGGGACATTGAGGGGGCATGAAACATAGGGATGGGACAGGGGCAATGCCAGCCTCTAACATGGCCACTTCTCAGCATGTCCAAGAAGCCTAACTATCAAAAAGGGCAGACTTCCTGCAGCTGCACTTTATCTGTGGCCTGGTGTCCAGGAACATCTCTTCTCAGGAAAGGATCTTCCCCTGGTTACTCAGAAAGACCACACTGTAAACTTAAGGCCTCTGCATGTGTGCCACCCTATGTCACCAGAGCTCAAGGGACCCCAGAGTCCACTGGGCAGCATCTGCCTTCTAAACCTTCTCTCTTGACATAGAATTAGCGGCTCTGGTCCTTGTCAGAGGGATTTCAGGCATCTGGGAATGTGGAAAGCATGATGGGGCAGGGGGCGCCTCTTGGCCCCTGTGGGCACAACTCCAGGGACTGGCATTCACACTGTACCTGTGCGCCTGGGGGACACCACTCAGGTGAATTACTGTGGGATAGTGCTCCTGGGAGCCATGTGGCTTGGCCAGACTGCTGGGGTTGCTGGGTGAGCAGAGTGGGACGCTGGAGACTGCCCTCAATGGGCAAATGCCCTGCCACGGTGGCTCCTGACACCAGGGGAGAGGGAGATGTACCGGCGTCCTTCCTTCCCTCCAAGGACAGGTGGTAGCTGCCAGCCTAGGGGAGCTCCCACAGAAGGGAACGCAAAGGCCTAGCCCCTGCCTATGACTCCTTCCTGGCATGTTCCATGTGCTTGGTTCTGCAGGCCCTGACCTTCATCATCTTTATCTGCTTCACGGCCTCCATCTCTGCCTACATGGCTGCAGCGCTGCTGGAGTTCTTCATCACACTTGCCTTCCTCTTCCTCTACACCACCCAGTATTACCAGCGCTTCGACCGGCTTAACTGGCCCTGTCTGGTGAGGAACCCTGACCCCAGCCCAGTTTGGGGCCCTTCCTTCTCCTCTAAATGCTACATTTTCCTTTCCTTTCTAAGCTAGGGGAGGGATTAGAGCCTCCTTTCTCTCCCAAGCTTCTTTCCATCTCCACACCCTAGCTGGGCTTTGCCCCGTGCTGTGTCCTGCACTCAAAGGTGTGGTGTGCTTTGATCCACACAGATTTCACAGCTGCAGGGCCACTGGTAATCAGGAAGACCATGTCCCTAGATCTGCTCTCCCACTCAGCAAAGGTCCAGCCCCAGCCCTGGCCTGGCCTGACCCCGCTGTCTGGTGGGCTCCAGCCACTGTCCCCTGGGCTCCAGCCCCAGTGCCTGGCTTCTGGCCCTGATTGCTCTGGGTTCATTTGCTTCCACTTCCTGGGGAACAGTGTGAGCACTCTGTCTCTTGAACGTGCTTCATATTGTGTGAGGGGTACCCCATGGAGGGGGTTCAGAATCCCTCAGGGTCAGGCTGCTAGCTAGCCTGGGAAAGCTCAGGGTAACACCCCCTGCCTTCTGAGGTCCTGTTAACCTTGCACCCCTGGCCCCCAGGACTTCCTGCGCTGTGTCAGTGCCATCATCATCTTCCTGGTGGTCTCCTTTGCAGCTGTGACCTCCCGGGATGGAGCTGCCATTGCTGCTTTTGTGAGTTCAGCCCTGCAGGACTCCTCAGCCCCTCAGGAGCTCAGGCTAGTGTTTGCACACTTTCTGTGTCAGAAGCCACAGCCAGGGCCTGGGGTTCCGACTTGCACCTCCCCCCATACCTTAACCCAGTGGCCCGATAGCCTGTTTTGCCATCCCCACTGCTCTCCCACAGGTTTTTGGCATCATCCTGGTTTCTGTCTTTGCCTATGATGCCTTCAAGATCTACCGGACTGAGATAGCACCCAGGGCCAGCGAGGGTGAGTACCTGTTCTCTGAGAAGAGATGCTCTCCCTAACCCTAGCTACCCATCCTGATGTGGGTCCCTCCTTGGCTCCATCTTCACAGGGGACCGACAGTGACTCTGGGGCTACCTGGCTCCTAGGCCCAGCCAGCCAGAGGGGACAATGGAGCCCAGACACGTCTCCTTGGGATTCACTGGCCCCCAGGCCCACCAAACCCCACCCCTGCCTTACAGAGATGTCTGGCCCGAGGCGCCACTGGGGACTTATCTGTGGAGCCTGGGGCTCTGGGATCTGGTTCCTGATGAAGCTCTGGCCAGAGGAGGGGAACTTCTGGAGAGAGGGAGGAGGGAGGGGAGGAAGTGGGGTCGCTAAGTTGTCCCAAATTAAAATATTCAGATCCTGCTCGTGAGTCTCTTTCTTCCCCAGAAATTAGGCAGGTCAGGAATGCCAAGGAGGATTCATGGAAATGCTGCCGGAGCAGGTCACGGTCCCTCTCTGGGACCAGGTCTGAGCAGTGAGGATGTGGGCGTTAGCCAGAAGAAGCTGAGGACATCCTCCAACACAAAACTTCTACGCCACACCTCTGTCTGCAAGGCCATTTTGTGGTATGCCTGGTGGCTGGGCATCCGGAGTTCTGTGTCTGAGAAGGCACAGCCTTCCTGTTGGAGCACACATCCACCACCACACCTGTTCCCACAGGTTAGCGGGCTGGAGGCGAGGCGCTTGCCTGGGGTGTGTGCAGAGCTCCCCCTCGTGGTGTGGGGAAGACTTGGCCCACAGGACGCATGGAGAGGGCAGCCTGAGGCGTCAGGGAAGGGAGAGATTTCCCAAAATGTGAATGCTGGGAGAGCCCGTGGATATCAGCTGGTCCAATGCCCTCATTTCACATAAGAGAAAACAGGCTCAGCTGTTGGTAAACTCATTTCTGACAGAGCTAGGGAGGTAAACTCATTTGTGACAGAGCTAGGGCCAGAACACAGCTCTTCTGATACCTAGTGCCTAGCAGGTGTTCAGATACTGTACTGAGCCTCCTTGTAGCTCAGAAAAGAATGGCCAACTCATGCCTCCACTGTGGGTCCACCTTCCCAGCTTGCCAGCTCCTCAGCATACATTTCCTGAGCATCTCCCATGCGTAGACCCTGTGCTGGACGCCAAGGCCTCAGAGGTGACATGGGAGCCTGTCCCTGAGCATTCACAGGCTGGGAAAGAGACAAGCTTGTCAAGGGCTCCCCATAGTGAACACTATGGGAAGGCTTAGGGGAGTTTGGAGCAGACACTGCCACAGCCGGGAGTCAGCCCTACTGGGCTGAGACAGACCAGTGCAGCCGAGACGTTCCTGCCCAGCCAGAGGGGCCCAGCATGGCCTGGCTGAGCAGCTCCATCCCCGCTGATGGGCTATCTCCTCTTGCTGATGCGTGTGTGTTCCTGCCGAGTTACAGTCCTTGTGGAGTGCTCCTTCCAGCTGCAGGCCCCAGCTCCCAAGTCCTGCCTGAAGCCTGGATCTTGAACTCTGGTCACACTGCTCTGCTCCCTTGGTGGCAACCACTTCCCTCTCTTAGCCTTTTTCCTGCCTCCTGCTTCCTGTTCTCCTATCCTCATGTCCTGGCTCTCCGTCAAGGCTGGTAGCCACTCCTGGGCTAGAACCAACAGGATTTTGTGTTTCTCTGGTCACTGCTCACAGTTCTCAGGGCTTTATGCACAGTCCATTCTCGAAATCTCAGAGGAAGGATAGAAGAGGCTCTACTCAGGGAGGCAGGGAGATGGGGTTCCAGGCGAAGGTTAAGGAGGCGGTCAGCACAGCCTGGCTGCAAAGCCCAATGGGAAGCTGGGATTTGCTTTGTGCAGAATGGGGTCAGGACTGGCCCTGTCCCACATGCAGCTGTGTGACCCAAGCCAAACTGTCTCCAGTAAGAGCTCAGAAAGCAGAAATGTGACTGCAGTGTTTCCCTGTACAGGCACCTGTGTTGTCTGAGTCTGTATGAGAGCCAACATGAATGAGCAATGCCCGGGTTTGGTCCTCATGGCATATTGGTTTGGGCTCAGTGTTGGTTGGCCCCAGAGTCTAAGATGCCCTCATGGTGAGGTGCTGAACCACAAGGGGCAGGGGGAGACCCCTGGGGAAGACAGCGAGGGGGACTCCCTGGGGGTTACTTCCTAGGGGCTGACTACCATCTAGGACTGGTTCATCATTTTGATGCCATTGTTTTCTACACTTTTGAAATTTCTCCCTCTCCACCCTTGTGCGGTTGACTGAGCAGAACTGGGACGCACAGCTGTCCACCTCAGGCAGAGCACCTCATTCCTTTGCACTTCGGTTTCCTTCCTTGTGAATATGGGATGCCTTGGCTCTGGCAGCTCCGATACAGGGGCTGGGGGCCTCCCTCCTCTCAAGTCCCCTGCTGCCCTGCTCCAGGATGGACAGTTGGCAGGAAGGACAGATGGGCTCAGGCAGAGTTTCGCACTCATATTTATTATAGGTTGGCAAGAGCGAGGTTCCTGAAGCAGCATCACTCCTCGTCATGCATTTTTTGCTGCAAAAAGAATAAGAGGTGTGAGGGGGCAGCTGGCAAGAGGGAGAAGGGTGTGGGGACAAATTCCTGGGGCTTTTAGAGGCCTAAGGGAGATGCCCTTGGAGGGAGAGGCAGGGCCCCAGGGATCTTGGGGTCCCACGTTAGATGCACTTGTGATTTAAGGGGATGGAACTGGGGCTCTGCAGAAGTTCCAGTCAGTGGGGGGCTGTTTGGAGCAGGAGAGTGGATTCCCAAGTTATGGGAGCTGTGGGACTGCCTACATATAGGGCAAGCAGTGCCCACTCTGAGGGGCACCCGTGTCAGGGGACATGCTAATGTGGAAGTGACTAATGAAGCCCAGAGGAAGGACCCACCTTGGCGCCGATGTCACGGCTCTTGGCTCGCAGCTTGTTGACCTGGGACTCAGCGATGTCCGCCCGCTCCTCCGCCTCATCCAGCTCGTGCTGCACCTTTCGGAACTTGGACAGGTTGGTGTTGGCCTGCTCTTCCTGTGGTGGGACAATAGGGATGGGTGAATGAGCTGAGATGGGCTTTGGGATTCTCAGCCTCTCAGCCTGAGGTTCCAGCTCCCTGTCCCTGAGACACTCATGCCTCAGGCATATTCCTGCAATAGCCTTTCCAAAGGTATCCTGTACATGACTTGCACCCTCCTCAAACGTGTCCAGCATTCGGAGTCCTTCACAGCCATCCACTGCCCAAGACAAATCCAGTTTTGCTGCACTTGTCCCAGCCCCCGGGTTTCTGTGCAGGCATGCTCATCAGCAGCTCACGTCCACCCAGATGTCTTCCCCACTGCCCTATGCCTAGCTGGGTCCCCTTCCAGGCCTAATTCCATTGCCACCTTCCTGCCTTCAGCTTTGACTTCCCCATGTCCTGCGCTAGCATCTACACTGCCTTCTGTTGGGTTATGGTGTCTGAAGCTTGTAGGTGGTGCCTTTGTTAATTCAGGTTGTAGGTGGTGCCTTTGTTAATTAAGAACACCTGACACAGCTCTGAGCATACCAGATGTGTAAAATTAATGTTTGAGAGTTAAAGTTTATAGCAAACTCTTTGTCCAGGCCCCTCTGTGGGAGATGCTTATTGGTTCTCACACACAGTAGGTGTGTTGATGAGAAAGGAAAGAAAACCTTGAACTCACCGCCTCCTCGGCCTGGCGCTTGTAGGCCTTAACCTTCAGTTGCAGCTTGTCCACCAGGTCCTGCAGACGCAGCAGGTTCTTTTTGTCTTCCTCTGTCTGGGGGTGGGAGGGTGGGAGAGGCTAGTTTGGAGGAGGAGCAAATGCAATCACCTTTCCCTCCTCCATCATTTTACTCGTCTCCTCTTGCCTTTACTGCCCCTCCCTACAATGGTCCAGGTCAAAGAGGTGGTGAGGAAGATTCTCCGACTCTATTGTAGGCCAAAGGGGCAATGCAAGGTTGTCAGTCAGGGATTCACAAAGCAATGAAAGCTGCAGTCTTAAAGCTAGAAGTTGGGGGAGGGGCTCAGAACCTAATGGAATTCCTTAATGTGGTAATATGAAGGCACCAGGTCTGTTCCAGCTCCAATCTGGTGGATAAAGCTCCAACTTGGACCTACACAGGTGCTCTTGGCCAGTAGTTCTTGACCAGAAGAGGAATAGTGAAGAATGCAGAAAGAAGGGGGTATTATCATAACCCAGATTATTCTACATTCTAATATATTGTATTGGGCCAGAATTCAGGCCTCAGGATCACTGGCTCCAACGTCACTCCATCCTTCCCATCTCTTTATCATTGCATGTGCTAGGATGCCATTTCTACTTCTGCCCACAAATCACTCTGTGGTTCTGTATCTGTAATCTTTCTTGTGCCTCTGGTATCCATCTATCAAATGGAATGACACCCTCGTCTCCTCGGCCTTTTCTTCCCAGGGACACTGAAAATAACAGGCCAAGGGCACAGTTCTGAGCTATGCAGATGGAGGTCTTAGAACATTCTGGGGTCCTCTTTCTCTGTGGCCTTCTCTTTGTGTGCTAGAAATTCCATGGAAGATTTCCAAGTCTTTTTCCCTTGCCTGCTTCTTATCCCCATAGTTCAAGGTGGAAGGATTCTTTGGACTCTTCACGGTAGCACTTAAAGTTATTTTTTTAAAAACCCAGGGAAAGGCTAGTTAGAAGAGTTTTCAGGAAGTAGAAGTAGATTCTTCATAAACTCAAGTCAAAACTCATAAACTCAAGTCAAACTGACTGCAGACCATGGAAAGAAGGTTAAATCTACCCACAGCGTCTTAAGGGGGAGGTGACAGGAGCCCTATGTGGGCCAGGCAGTGGGGCCAGAGAAGCCACTTCCACATCTACTCCTGGCCTCTAGCCCCGCCGCACCTGGTAGGTGAGCTCCTTGATGCGCCGCTCGCTCTTCCTCATGCCCTTCACCGACTCCGCGTTGCGCTTCTGCTCGGCCTCCAGCTCACCCTCCAGCTCCCGCACCCGCGCCTCCAGCTTCTGCAGCTGCTTCTTGCCGCCCTTGAGGGCGATCTGCTCGGCCTCGTCCAGCCGGTGCTGCAGGTCCTTAATGGTCTGCTCCATGTTCTTCTTCATACGCTCCAGGTGGGCACTGGTGTCCTGCTCCTTCTTCAGCTCCTCCGCCATCATGGCGGCCTGTGTGCAGGAGAGAGATGGCAAGGAACATGGGCCCAGGGCCGGGGCCTCTTCCCGCCAAGGATCTCCTCTCTCCCATCAGGCCCTCAAACCCACAGAACTGCAGAGTTGACTTGGCGTGACAGCACAGTGGCCTGCCCTGGACCCAGGGCCTTGTTTGTGTCTTTAGGGGAGGCGGAAGGTGGGCGGTCACTCACATCCGTGATGGCCTTCTTGGCCTTCTCCTCCGCGTTCCTGCACTCCTGCACCGCCTCCTCCACTTCCGACTGGAGCTGGGTCAGATCCGACTCCATCTTCTTCTTCTGGTTGATGAGGCTGGTGTTCTAGACACGGAGGGAGAAAAATGATCAAATATATACTGTGCTTTGTTACCTGATTTCATACCCTTTCTCCAGAGAGAACTAAAGGTGGTCATTAAAAAACAAAACAAACAAAAAAAGCGCCCACTTTTAGAATATTCCTTGTTTTGTACCCGCTTTCCCTTTTCCTATGAAAGTGGTTACATTCTAGACATTATATCCAAGATTACTAAACTCTGAAAAAAGATTTTAAATAAAAAAATGTCTGCAGTATTACTCCAGAGCTCTTTAACAAAACGTTTATGTAGGAGCATGACGATACTCCAAGGAAAATGGGAACAACATTTTACCAGGACAACATTGAGATGTTTATAGCTATAGCAAGAATGTAGTGGGGTAAGGAAGAGGGGATGAGGTCAGCGGATGATGTCATTCCCACACATACTAGATTAAAGATCAAAACTCCACGGGGCACTGCAAAAGGTGGGCACAAAGTCTCACAGCAGAGTGTAACTGGAAACAGTGTGGGTGGGATTGCAGCAAAATGGTGTTCTATTCAGCTTGTTTTGCAAGAGATGCAGTTATGCCTCTTTAAACTCCCAAACTCTCGCCTTTACAGAGCAAGCTGGAGGCTGTCTTTTAGATCAAGAATATCAAATAACAGGGTACATTCCACTACTCCCAGATTTGCGGCTTTGGCAGGCATCAGCAATCAATCATGACACTTAGCTTCTAAGTAGAGACCCCCTTTTCAAGATAATGGTTCTGCAGCCACCATGGATGAGAGTTGGCCTAAGAGAGGAAATGATTTGTGACCCTGGCCAGATGTTGGGGAGAAAGCTCACTAGAACATCTGGCTTCTCGAAATGTCCTGGGCTCTGCACTCCACAGGTTTCCACAAGGTGGCTCCTGACCCCCTCACCTGGGAATGCAGCAGCTGCACCCGCTCGCTGGTCTCAATCAGCTCCTGCTCAGCCAGCTTCCGAGACCGCTCTGTCTGCTCCACCACTGCACGCAGCTCCTCCAGCTCAGCCTGCAGCAGGTTGTTACGCCGCTCC
>CAUYLG010028225.1:0-10429 GCA_963573385.1 Cacajao melanocephalus
TAATTTTTTCACTATTAAATTATTCAATACATTTAATTTTTTTCATTTGTTTTTTAATACAATATTTATATATATATATATATATATATATTTATATTTATATTTTTTTTTTTTTTTTTTTTTTTTTGAGATGGAGTCTCACTTCATCACCAGGCTGGATTGCAGTGGCACGATTTTGGCTCACTGCAACCTCCATCTCCCAGTTCAAGCAATTCTCTTGCCCACCTGCCTCAGCCTCCTGAGTAGCTATGAGTACAGGTGTGCACCACCACACCTAGCTAATTTTTGTATTTTTAGTAGAGACCAGGTTTCACCATGTTTGCCAGGATGGTCTCCATCTCTTGACCTTGTGATCTGCATGCCTCTGCCTCCCAAAGTGCTGAGATTACAGGTGTGCACTAGCACGCCTGGCCACTTAATACTATATCTTTTTGTTTACATTTCTCTTGACTGCAAATGGTGCCATGTATAGTCTGTGTTTGTATACATAAGTTTTGATAAATTTTAACTTTTTATAATTTGTGTATATCTTATGGTGCTAATAATAAAATAGGCTAGTATATACATATCTTTTATGCATTCATTATGTATGTATATATAAAACATTTTCTTAAATTTTTTTATATTTCTAGGTGATTTATCTGTGAGTTTCTTTTTAATTGTTGCAAATCTACAAAAAAGTTCCAATATTTGTTTTTAAAAATCTGTGTGGAGCCAGGCACCGTGAATTGTGCCTGTAATCCCAGCTACTCGAGAAGCTGAGGCAACAGAGTCATTTGAGGCCAGGAGTTCAAGGCTGCAGTAAACTATGATCATGCCACCACACTCCAGCCTGGACAACACAGTGAAAAAAAAAATCAGATACAAGTGGCCCCTTGCAGTTCAAACCAGTGATGTTGAAGGGTCAACTGTATATATAAAGAAAAATATATGTTTACTTGTTTAAGAGTAGAATAGCCCTTAGGGATTACTTGTGGAAGTCATAACACTGGTTACCTACAGGAGAGGGAAACTGAGGAGGCAGTGGTAGGGAGATGAGAGAAAATATTTGCCATATACCTTTTTGTTCTGAATTTTTTAACATGTAAACATTTCTTCCAAACTAATCACATTAAATAAACATGTGTATCTGTCTGTACATGTAGGTGTGCATGTACTAAAACTAGGAACTTCTTATGTTTCCATCAAGTGACCACAGCACACAGTCTCAGGACTGACATATAACCAATTACAACTTTAAGTGAGGCAAAAAACAAACAAAAAACACCACAACTGTTATTAACAGAAGGAATATCACTTGGTACCCAGCATTGAAACAGGAAAGGAGAAAATTTTTATTGTGTACATCCAGTTCTGTTCAAAAAAGAAACTCATGGATTTTGCACTACATATAAGCCCTACAAAGGTAGACTGTCCTGTATGATGGAGATACATTTCCCTCAAGCCTGTCCTCTTTTCTCCGATTTTACAATTACCAAGGGAACCACCAATTTAATTGTTTGGGTTCTCAGATACCCCTAATTCCCAGAAAATGATGTGCAGAAAAGAGGACAAAAGATATGCTATCAAGAGAAAACTACACCTTATCCCTCATTTTTTAAATAATGGAAGGCCACATGTTTATACATTTAGGATATGCATATGGATACATGAGCTGTTTGGACCACAATAATCTAAGATAAAGTAACTATAAATTGTAAATAAGGTTAAGGATGGAAAAGTTTACTATAAAATTTGGAATACGATGTTATAGATAATAACTTTGTGCAGATGCTATACATGTATACGTAATGAAATTTTTTAACAAAGAATTTTTTTTAGTGTTTACCTTTGATATATTTTTATATTGTGTCACAGTAAAGAAACAAAAAGCTTCAATTAAATGATGATAAATATTTGCTTGTCAGTTAATCTTGAAGCAACCAAAGGTAAGGGCACCACTCTATGGCTGTGACCTGGACCAGCCCCCATTTTTAATAAATAATCTGGCAGTTTGTAGATAGTGTAATAATCAATCCTGAAGACATAGCATCACTCCAGATAAAGTGAAGAGAGTCTAGTATTCAAATTTGCAAAGCCAGCATGCCTCTGGATTATGAAAACCCCACAAAGAATCTCAGAAGATCTTCTGGACTAGGTCAGATCGTGGCCACCTGGCTTATCTCTTTATGTAACCAAGTATGTGATTAATATATTAGAGGTTAGAAGTGGGATAAAAAAGTAAGATTCTAGGAGGCAATTTGTTTAGCAAATTATCTGATATTACATAACCTTTAGCCTAGAAATTTACTCCTAAGAATTTACCCTAAACAGATATATTCATAAGTATGAATGTACAAAAGAATTCATAATAGTAAATTCTCCATCAAGGGAAATGGATCAGTAAATTATGATACATATATACAATGGGCTACTATGCTATCTTTTAAAAAAGATAAAGTAGGGGCTGGGCGCAGTGGTTCACGCCTGTAATCTCAGCACTTTGGGAGGCCGAGATGGGTGGATCACCTGAGGTCAGGAGTTCAAGACCAGCCTTGCCAACATGGTGAAACCCCGTCTTTTAAAAATAAATTTTAAAAATTTTTAAATGATAAAGTAGTTCTACATTTAGCCACAAGGAAATATATTCTAATATATTATTGAATTAAAAAGTATGTTACAGAGCCATATTTATGTAAAATAGTCTATGCACAGAAAGATGTTTAGAATGTTATCAGCAATAGTTTCATATTTGAGCTTTACTGCATTGCTTTAATTTCTTACAATAATCATGTAATATTTTGCATGTAATTGCCAAAAAAAGTTATTTCAATAAGAAATTGTAAATACCATTTACTCTATTAAAATTTGATGACACCTAAATGTCTAGCTTGATTATAAATATGCCCAAGATTCCCAGCAAACTGAAACATTATCTACAAAAATACATAAACCTATATCATTAGGATTAGGATTATAGTAATAACACAAATATTTTTTCCTAGCTTATATATCTAGAAATACATGTTTTAAAGTTTCCTAAATTCATAAGCGTTTTTGTTTTCTTGTAAAAAGCTTCATTTAAGAACTGAGTGCAAAGATGGTTCATTAGATCTGCCTCTAGGATATTGGATTGCTCTAATTCTTTCAAAATTGTACATTCCAAGGACTCCCTCATCCAATCACAACTTTTTCTGCTGCTAGCTGTGAGGGCAAACGGGTGAAATAAAGTACATGGTTTCTTTTAAAAGGCTTTGCATGGCTTAACACCGCTTTCCTAGATTAGGACACAAGGGTATCAAAAGACAGGAAGATAAATAAAAGTCACAGAAATGTGCCAAGCTGCTTTTATATAGGAATTACATTGGGTCCCCACTGAAGTCCAAATACAAGGAAATAATAAAGTGTAGGCAACATGTTGAAATGACAACAGAAGGGAAGGTTTTCATTAAGTTCAAGCAAAGGGAAAGTGTTCAAGAAAGACAGCAAATCAAATAATCAAAGATCAAGAGACCATGGACTGGAAAAGCATAGGTTTCTGTTACACTTGGGATGAAAAATGGCAATGACTTTTCAAGTCTAGTGGTTGAGCATTCATTTTGTGCTCAGAAGAAGTGTTAGGAGCTGTGCGAAAATACAAAAATGGAAGAAAAGGATCTTCCCTTCCCACCAAAAATAGAGGAAGAGAGAGAAATAAATCTAGTTAAGTGTTTAACTGGGAAAAGAACTAAAAAGTGTGACCAATGTTCAGGAAGAGGAGAGATAAGTGTGGGTTGAGATGGCTCTGGAGACTTCAGGGAGCCGAGGACCAAAGCTGAGGCTTGCAACTAAATGTTCACAAACTTTTTGTAAACATTTACTCCTAAGAAGAAACTTCAATGGCGAAGACGAGAAGGAGGAGGATAAACAACTTTCCCACCTCAAGGGGCATTCCTTAGAATAAGCAGGGGTAGGGACACACTGCAATTCAGGGTACTCTCCCCTTTCTAATTCTTCCTAACGTTTGTCATCACATGCCACATTGTGAAAATAAAGATTAAAGAATCTCAAAAAGTTAATAAGAAAAGGGGATTTCATAAAGCAGCAACAGTCACCCTAAGTGGTATGAGGGACCTGAAAGAGCCTTTCAGGGTTGGCAGCATGGGAGATAAGAGGACACTTCCAAGATTTCAGCCCTAACAAGGCAATGCCAGGGAGATACATGCCATTCCCATTATAAGAGCAGGCATTCCCTTAGCCATAAGAGCAATGTTGCTATCACACATTACACATCATGCAGCCTTTAGAAAACTCCACTGTACACTTTAGAGAGAATGAAAGTTTAGAAAGCAAACAATAAATTCATATTATGGTGAAAATAGTTTTGACCTCCCAGATTCCCTGAGATCTGAGTCTCCCAGAGGTCCAAGATCACACTGTGAAAAATGATGTTTTAATCTCAATTCTATGCTTTATTTTTCCAAGACCAGACAGTGATACATTCAACGAATGACCATCACAATCTGGTTCTAAGCTCCTTTTACTGCTTCAACTCCCACAATGTCTATAAAGTATTCCCAAACGTGCCACACCAAAACCCTCTCTCCAAAAATATGCTGTGAGTGCTCAAGCCTCTTTGTAGGTGCTCACATTGTATCTTCTGTCTAGAATTACTTCCTCCTCCTCTTAGAGATTTTAGCTTTCAGAGCTCTGCTGAAATGTGACCAACACTGGCCCCAGGCAGAATAGATCACTCTCCATAAAGAGCACCTTGCTTTTACCTCTACTTCATTTTATTATGTTCTACAGTTTCATTGTTAGTAATGTGTCTCCCTTCCCTTCTTTCATTCCACAATCCTGTAATGAGCACCTGTCCAGCAATCGTCAGCACTATGGGTAGGATCCAAATTTTCCCTTAAAGAGCTACTGGGGGGAAGAAACTATAGTGTATTAATCACTAATTCTTCACTCTTGGCACCCGACACTTGTTCAAAACGGTTTTATTTGCCTTGTCTAATTACCGTAAAATGATAAGTTATCAGTGGCTGATGGGAATGTGAGTGGTATTTTCTTTGTACTTTTTTGCAATACATTTTTCTAATTATAAATGTAATATATGCAATGTTCATATTTCTATAGCTTAGGAGCTAATAGGAAATGCTGATGTATGTGATACACAGCTCTGTGCTTTCATACATATCAATACTTCTCATTTGTTATTCACAGCAAGTAGAGGTGTGAATACTCAATTATATAGTGATACATCCTATATCATATACCATATGTACATTGTTCTATTGTTGCCTATAAGTTGCATGTATGTGAGTTACCTTGGCTTTGTCTTTATGCCCCAAATAAATCCAGATCTTTGTCTTATTTCCTGAATTTCTCATGCAATATTGCTCATCTTATGGCCAGACAACATAGGAGCTTAACATCTACACACAAATTTAGCATTTTAACTTTGCAGATCTCAATTAGTAGAATGTTCTCTTGGAAACAAATACATCTCTCAGTGGCCACCAGAGAGTCAAATTAACTGGTTGCCTTCAGAAAGTTCAGTAAAACATCTAGCAGGAAATGTTTTCCCGCAGATGGAATTCAAAATGAGTTGTTTTCTAAAGGATTTTATCTCCTAGAATAACCAGAAAACTGTGTTTTAAATAGTGACATGACACACTACTCATCACTAACAAAGGGCTTTCTACCCCTTGCACAAAATCTCAACTACTCATTTCTATGTGAATGCAGAAGCTTCTACAGAAGGGAAAAGAATGGATTGAGTTACTGTTTAATTGGCTGCAAGCTGGAGACTTGCTTCTGCTTGGCTCCTGCTGTGCTGTTACCAGCAGGCCTGAGGGGATCACTGCAGCAGGCTAACCTTTGATGTCGCTTGCTCCCTTCATGATACCCACAGGCTGCCCCACACTGAGCTCACTGGCTTCACTGACTGGGCCACCAGGTCCTCTAAGAAGGGCTGTGGTCTGTGCAGTATCTCTGCTCCAGGGTAGCCCTGCTTCTTCATTTAGATGCAGGTAGTGGTCCCCTAAACCAAGGCTGCAGAGCGTCATTAAAGTAGTGGGGAGACAAACAACACTCCTGCTGCATACCAAGTGGCATCACGTTTAACTGAATCATTTTATTATGAATACATTCCGGGCTGCCACTGTGAGCCACTGGTGTAAAATATGCTGGCAAAATGGATCTCTGCTAATTATGTTTCATGCATATTTCAGAACTTTCCACAGGGATACAGGAAGATGGTCTTCATAAAAGGAAATTTTACAACCAGGTTCACTTGCATTTGGCTCAACACTAGCAGATAACAAAGATATGTTCAATTATATTAAAGGTTGTTTCGTTTTAGCTGGAATGCTGTAATTCGTTATAATTCTATGACTGCTTCTCTGGTCACTGGCTGAAAAGAAAATCACTCAAGTCCACCTGAAAATATACAATTAAATCATTTCTTCCCATATTTGCCTTACTATATTTGTCTTCCATTTTACCTTAAACTAAATTAAGTAAATGAGCCTCTGGACTTGGAGATATATTAGGAGAGTTAAAAAAAAAAAAAAAGCAAAGCATCATTACCTGCTTAAAGATAGAGTTGTAAAGAACACAAGTGACTGCTTTCTCATGGCTTTTCACCCTCTTGCTGGCTTCACTTTTCATTGCCAACAATGCCAGCTGGTTATTAAATGAGATGAAAAGTCGTCCATGGGCTTCATCAAAGTGAAAGAGACATCTGAAGTCCTGACTTTTGGGGAAAGAACAAGCTATCCTCTGGATGGACAGCTGGTGTTGAATATCCCAGAGTCTCAAAACCTGGATGAAAAGTGATAAAATCATATCAATATGTCAAAGATAATTCCAGTTTTTCAGCCAGTTTTTTTTCTAGTTCACCCTCAGTACCAGGAAGACAGCTGTTTCCTTCACAGTGCTATAATTGGTTCACTATTCTGTCATAGCACCTATTACTTTGTATTCAGTCACCTGTTTATCTCCTAAATCGTCAGCTCCTCTAGGAGAGAGATTGGGTTCTATTTCAGTCCCTGGTGTAAATCTTGTCACTTAGTAAATGTTTGTAGTAGACAGAATGATAGTCCCCCAAAGATGTCCGTGTCCCAATCCCTAGAACCTGTGAATATGTTAGGTGGCAAAAGAGATTCTGAAGATATGACTAAATTCAGGACTTTGAGATGGTGAGATTTTGCTGGATTATTGGATGAGACCAATCATAAAGGTCTTTAAATGTGAAAGAGGGAGGCAGAAAAATGATCAGAGTGATGCAATCTGAGGACTTGTCCTAGTGTTGCTGGCTTTGGAGGGGCCATGATCCAAGGAAACTAGAAAATACAAGGGAATGGATTCTCCCCCAGAGCCGGCAGAAAGGATGAGACTCATGTTGAATTCTAACCTATAGAACGCAAAATAAACTTGCATTGTTTCAAGCTACTAATTTTGTGTTCATTTATTATACTAGCAATAGAAAACGAATAGATTCTCTCCCTCTGTCTATATATACATGTGCATATACATATATATGTAGATATATTTGTGTGTTAGATATGTTTATATACACACATGTGCATAGAGGTATGCATATATGTATGTATATATGTATTGGTAAAATAAAAAGTGGCATTAAATGAGATCAAGTTCATGTAACATTAAATTCTTATTCAAACACCTTCAAGATACATAAATTATATGCATTAACCAATGGCTAGTAGAATACAAACACTGAATCCTTGCTCAAGAGATAGGCTGCTTTAGATTCAACAGACATTAAAACATTATTTTTCCTTTTCTTCTATTTTCTCATGGCTCCCTTCATTTCAAAGAAGGCGAGTCACACTACATGTCCCAGGGAGAAAACAGAAAGACCAGCTTTGTAGGTGCAAGTGTTGGGGCTATCAGTAGTGATGCAGAATTAACAGAGGCTACTGAGGGAGGGAATGAAAAACCTCTCCAAAAGCGGGTAGCAGGCAAGTCATCAAGACCATGTTCACTTTAAAAAAAAAAATGTCTGCTGTATAAAATCAAAAAGCACCACAGGGCTTTTGTCTTAACCATATCTCTGTACCCTAGGATCAGATTTCTTGTGTTCTAATCTCAGTTCTGTTCCTTACTAATAAGTAAGGAACAGTAAGTTTTCCTTATGTTAGTAAGGAAACTCCAGTAAGTTTTTGTTTTCCTCTTTGTTTTTAATGTAGTGTCTACCTAGCTTAATGCTATGAAAATTAAATGAGAGTCTATCTCAAGCATTTAATATGATGACCAGCCTGTAATGTGTTCAGTGAATGTTACTTATTACCTCTATTTTATTTTTTTATTGTATAGATATTATAACCTAAAAGCAGAAAATGTTATTTCAAGTAAACTAAACTAGTTTATCCAACATGAGAATTATTTCTCAATTATATATAAAGATAGTTTGTTTAAATGAGTGCTTATTACCCCGTAAGACAGGCAACCTTATAGATTAACCTATTTTAAATAATATACTCTTTTTGAAAAAAAGTCTATTGAAAATGATGGTTCTGTCCAAACTCATCAAATGCATTTATCCATATACACATAAAATTTTACATATAATTTATTTGGGTACCTAGACACACCTCACAAACATACTAACATGTCCTAGGAATCTACAAGATAGGAATCCCTATAGTAATTATTAAATATGTTCAGACAAAGATGACTTCTTCTACCTTTTGACTCTATCCTACCCTCTTCTCACACCTGCATAAGCTTCCTCTTTCCCTTTTCTCCAGGTTAAATGATGCCAATTCCTTCAACCATTTTAATATCAGTTTTCAGATCTCACTACCAGCTACCACGTGGCCTCTTTATTCTCTCAATGTCTATGTTGACACTTTCTCTCTAGGAGAGGGTAGTCATCTAGACCTTGTTTATTTTTAAAACCATAGTAAGATCTGTCCATTGCATAAAGTCAAATAGCACCAGAAGGCTTTTAACTCAACCCATATATTCTACGCTAAATCCTAATCCTTAGAGATGGCTTTCTTTCACTCTTTTTTGGGGTTATGATTTTCTCCATAACATAACAACAATATCATTGTGCACACATGTATATGTGTGTGTAGTACATACACGTTATATAATTATAGCTACTGACTCAGAAAGAAAGAAAAATTACTTATATTCCTTTTCTCCCCCATTTCTCCCAAGTTAGAATTTTAATTTTTTTAGTCCTATTGGTTTTTGCAATTTTAAATGTTTATATAATTAATTATTGACCTACTAATTTAACACTATCTCTAAGCACCTAAAAATCTTTAAAGATTTGCTTTAAGCACATCACCCAGAATTTAGCCAGTACAATATTTCCAGTGTGTTCTAATCATTACAGGTGACATGATTTCTTTAAAGCAGTCTATTTTTGCATTAGCTGATTAAGCCTCTCCATCATGCTTTTCACTTGCCTTGATGTCTTAATTGAGCAAAATTCTAGATATTATTCCCATGAACAAATAACCATGCCAGATGTCTACTATCCTGTTTCCAAAAATATATTTTTAATTAAGACTAATTTTTTACCTATTTTTAATCGAGAGTTTCAAGTGACAGTATTATTTTGAATCCTAGTTTAATTATATTGACAATTCCTCCCTGATTTCTCCACATACCCCATAGGACATTGATATGGCTTGGCTTCGTGCCATTGTGTCACCACCCAAATTTCATCTTGAACTGTAATACACAAGTGTTGAGGGAGAAACCTGGTAGGAGGTGATTGGATCATGGCGGCGACTTTTCCCATGCTGTTCTCGTAATAGTGAGTTTTTATGAGATCTGATGTTTTTGTAAGCATCTGGCATTTCCCCTGCTTGCACCTCTCTCTCCTGCCGCCGTGTGAAGAAGGTCCTTGATTCCCCTTCACTTTCTGCCATAATTGTATGTTCCTGAGGCCTCCTCAGCTGTGCAGAACTGTGAGTCAATTCCTCACAGTTCCTTTTTAAATTCCTTTGTAATTACATGGTCTGGGGTAATTTTTTACAGCAGTGTAAAAATGGGCTAATATAGACATACCGTTCAGTTAACATTTTTGAATTAAAGATTCTGGCTCACTATATCTATACCCAGTTCGTTGACGAAAAGATCAAACAGAATAGGCCCAAGAACACAATACTCCCACAAAAAAAACTACCTCATTTCTACATATGTAGTTACCTAATTGGAGATCTCATATAATCCACAGTGAAATTTTATGAGACTTTTTGAAATATCTTGCAGAAATAACTATGTTTTTAGCATAGAGTAATGTCTCCATTTACTCTAACAACCAGCCTTTTTTTTTTTAAGAAAGAAAAAGAGAGGAAAGAAAGTGAGAGTGAAAGAAAGAAAAAAAAAGAATGTAAGAGAGAAAGAAAGAGGAAGAGAAAGAGGGAGAGAGAATGGGATTCTAGTTCTATTGCCCAGGCTAGAATGCAGTCTAAAAATG
>CAUYLG010028231.1:0-63945 GCA_963573385.1 Cacajao melanocephalus
CAGACCCTGCTTGCCTGGGGATCACCTCAGTGGCTGCAGAACAGTAAGGGTTGTTGCCAGTTTCTTCTTCTGTTATCTTTGTCCCAGAAGGATACCTGCCAGATGTCAGCCTGAGCTCTCCTTTATGAGGTGTCTCTTTGGTTATATGGGGATTGGGGAGCTGCTTGAGGAGAGAGTCTGTCCCTTCTAGAAGCTCAAGTGCTGAGCTGTGACCTCCATTGTTCTGTTCAGAGCTGCTGGGCAGGTACATTTAAGTCTGCAGCAGCAGAACTCATAACCGCCTTTTTTTCCCAGGTGCTCTGTCCTGGGAAGGTGGGGCTTTATTTATAAGTTCCTGTCATTCTCCTGCCTTTTTTCAGAGATACCCTGCCCAGCAAGGAGGTAGCCTAGTCACAGTCTGCCAGCAGAGGCATTGCTGAGCTGCCATGGACTCTGCCCATCTGCTGTGTGAATTTCCTTGCAGTTTTGTTTATAGGGGTATAGTTAGAACTGCCTCGGTAATGGCGGACAGAGCTGGACCATCCCGGGTCCAGCTGTGCTTGCTGTGAAACTCTCAATCCAGAGCATTTCAGATTGCTGTTTTTGTGGGAGTGGGACCAGCTGAGCCAGATCACCTGGCTCCCTGTTTCAGCCCCCTTTTTTTCAGTTGAATGGGCGACTCTGTCTCCCAGGCGTTCCAGTCACCATTTGAAACAGCACCCAGATTTGTGTGAGTTTTTGTGCAGAGACCTGCTGTGCTGGCTGAAACAGCCACGCTGGAGACTCGTGGTGCTTTTCTGCCTGGGAATCTCCTGGTCTGTGGGCAGTAAAAATTCATTTGGAAACGCGGTGATCACTCACCCTCTGCGTTTTCACTGGAAACTGCAATCCAGAGGTGTTCCTATTTGGCCATCTTGGATTATCCCCCCATATATACTTTTAAATCTGTAAAGTTCCCTCTATAGATAGATTCCTTTGTGTATATCCAACAAACATTTAAGTGTTTTTTTAATTCAAATCAATTTTTTTCCTAATTTTTCTTTTAATTTCTTTGTGACTCTGAGTTTTTTAGAGCTATGTTGTTTACTATGCACATATTTGGGAATTTGAGGGGTATATCTCTGTAGTTGTTTTCTAGTTTTAAATCTGTTATGATCACAGAATATTCTTTCCTATTATTTCAGTATTTTAAATGTATTGAGATTTGTTTTATGGTCCTGAATGTGGTCCCTCTTCATAAATGTCCCATGTGCTTTTGAGAAGAACAGGTGTTCATTGTTGTGTGAACTACTTTTTTTTTTTTTTTTTTTTTTTTGAGACAGAGTCTTTTTCTGGTCTCCCAAGCTGGAGTGCAGTGGCACAATTTCAGCTCACTGCAACCTCCACCTCCCAGGTTCAAGCAATTCTTCTGCCTCAGCCTCCCAATTAGCTGGGATTACAGGTGCAAACCACCGTCCCTGCCTAATTTTTGTATTTTTAGTAGAGATGGGGTTTCACCATGTTGGCCACACTGGTCTCAAATTCCTGACCTCAAATGATTCACCCACATCAGCCTCCCAAAGTGCTGGGATTGCAGCCATGAGTTACTGTGCCCAGCTTCTGACTGCTCTTTAAATTTTTTACATGCTTACATTTATTCTAACTTCTAGTTCTATCAGTTACTAAAAAAGGAATGTTTATGTGTCTCTGGTTACAATTGTAAATTTGTCTATTTTTTCAATTCTTATCAGTTTTGCATAATGCACTTTAAAGATCTGGTATGAGGCATGTAAGTCAAATGTTTATCATAATGTATTGATTGACTCATTTATGTATGTTAAAAAGTCCTTCTTTTTCCCTGAAATAATTCTTTTGAGGTCTACTTTGCCTCACATTAATATAGACATTATAACTCTCCTTTTCTTTATGCTTGTATGATACCTATTTTCATCCTTTTAATGCAATAAAAATTATATATTAATGTTAATATAAAATTAACATATTAACATTATTTATAATTTATAATTTATAATTTATAAATTAGTTATAAAACAATTTAATGTATTAACATTAATAAATTATTGATTTAAAATTATTTATATTAATATAACAATAATATAAATATATTAATATAATGTTATATTAATGTTATATTAATATAAATGTTAAATTTATATTATAATGCTGTCCCACTTTAAATATAAATAAAACAAGTTAAATTTATTAACATAAATATATTAATTATATAATTAATATCTTAATAATAAATTTACATTAACTTGTTTTATATATATTTAAAGTGGTACAACACATAGGACTTTTAAACTATTATCTATGCTGATCATCTCTGCCTTTTAATTGAAGTGTCTAGATCATTTACATTTAATGTAATTTACGGTATGGTTGGGTTTTAATATTCTACCTTATTTTTTTCTTCTTAGTCTCATTTGCTTTGATCTTTATTTTTGCTATTTTTTGTTTCTTTATTTCCATTTTATCCCCACTATTACATTTTTCATTATATGTCTACCCTATTTTTCAGCAGGTGCTCTGTGATTTACAAGGAGTTAGTATCTTATTACATTCTACTTTAAAATGATATTACACCATTTCAAGTATAAAAACCCACTGCAACATTATCCTCTTCTATCTTTTGTGCTATTGTTGTTTCATGTTGTATTTCTACATTTGTTATAAACCACAAAATTCAATGTCATTATTTTTCTTTAGTCAATAATCTTTAAAGAAATGTAAAACTAAGAAAAAAAAATATTTGTAATTCACATATTTTGCATTTCTGGTGCTTTTTATTCATTTTCATTTTGACCCAAGTTTTCCTTCAACCTGAAGAACTCCATTTAACATTTCTGGTAATATATATCTGCTAACAACAAATTACCTGGCTGGAAAATAAATTATCTCACCTTACTCTTTTCTTCTTATATAATGTTATAGGTTGATTTTTTTCCAAATCTTTCAGCACTTTAAAGATGCCATTCCATTTTTCTATGTCTAGCACTATTTCCTTTTTTATTCTTATTTTTTTATTTTTTAAGTTCTGGGATACATGTGCAGAATGTGCAGGTTTGTTACATAGCTATATATTTGTCATGGTGGTTTGCTTCACCTATCAACCCATCATCTATGTTTTGAGACCCACATGCATTAGCTATTTGTCCTAATGGTCTCTCTGCTCCTGTCCTCCACCCCGCAACAGGCCCCAGTGCGTGATGTTCCCCTCCCTGTGTCCCTGTGTTCTCATTATTCAACTCCCACTTATGAATGAAAACATGCAGTGTTTTGTTTTCTCTTCCTGTGTTAAGTTTGCTGAGAATGATGGTTTCCAGCTTCATCCATGTCCCTGCAAAGGATGTAAAATTATTCTTTCTTATGGCTGCATAGTATTCCATGATGTATATGTGCCATATTTTCTTTATCCAGTCTATCATTGATGGACTTTTGGGTTGGCTCCAAGTCTTTGCTATTGTAAATAGTGCTGCCACAAACATATGTGTGCATGTGTCTTTATAGCAGAATGATTTACAATCCTTTGGGTATATATCTAGTAATGGGATTGCTGGGTAGTATTCAGTCATTCCTGTTTTTTGTTTACTCTATAATGTGTTCTTTTATTTTTGTTTTTAAGATTTTCTCTTTATCACTAGTTTTCAGTGATTTTATTAAAAATATCCCTTGATGTAGTTTTCTTTGCATTTATTCTGCTTGGAATTCATTGAACTTCTTGGCTCTGTGGGTTTGTAGTTTTTATAAAATTTGGAAACTGTGTAGCCATTAATGTTTCAAATATATTTTATTTCCTCCTTCTCTTTGCTCCTTTTGGACTCCATTTAAATGTAGTTGGACTGTATGACAGACACTGCCCCACAGGTTACTGAGACTGTGTTCATTTTTATTTATGTCTTTTGTTATTATCTCATTTATTGCTGGTGAACAGAGTTGTCACTCAATTTTAGATTTCCTTTCTAAACTCACTTATTAGTTATAATAGAATATCAGCTAATTTTTCTTGTATTTTCATTGTAGATAATCATATTGCCTATATCTAATTATATTCTGACTCTTTTCAAATATTTATGACACTTTCCTTAAATTGCAGCACTGCACTGGTAGACTGCCAATAAAAGATTACTAGTAGTAGCAACTATTTTTATCATGTTTCTTATTCAAATGCTAACCTTTCAAGTGTTTAAACACTGAGTATGACATTTTTCTATAAGTGTTTGAATATACTCCTTATCATGTTATAGTAAGAGTGGCTTTAAAATTTTATCCATGCTTTTTACTATTTATAGAAATAATCTTTTTCTCTTTTTAAATTTAATATCATGAGTTCATCCTTGCAGTTCTATAACAAATCATACTATTTTCACTCTGACATATTATTTCTTTATATATTCCTGGATTCATTTTAAATTTCTTTTATCCAGTTCATAAGTAAAATTAGTCTTCAGTTTTCTATTTTGTTTCACTTTCTTAAAACTGATGTCAGGGCTATGTACGTCCTATCAAATTTGAGAAACTCTCATCCTTTATTTGTGCTAATTTTTATTTATACAAGTCAGACATAAATATATTTTCCTTGTGAAATGTTAAAACATGGCATATGTAGTGAAGTTGTATTGCATCAAATTAGCTAAGATAAGATTTTATTTCCCATAATTTTACTTCCTTGGATTGTTACATGTTAGGGTGAGCCATAAGAGACATTTGTAATACATTTAGAAAGAAGTGAAGGAGCAGAAATATTGTTTTAGCTTTTGAAGGCTCTCTTTCTTAAGTTTTTCCAACTTCTGTGTCAGGTGCATAGTTAGCTCTGTGACTAAAGGTGCCAGTTTCTCCTGCAGAATGCCCCCATCATCAAAACTGTATGACTGGCTGGGATAAGCACCTGACAGAGGTTTCAGTCTGTCCTCATGGATTCTAGCTTATCCTTTCAGGTCTCAAGTGTGACTTCAGGCTCCAGGATCAGAAACACCAAAGAAACAGCCTTTCATCAACAGTGTAAACAGCTCTCACACTGTTAGTACAAGGTCAAAACTCTATAAAATAAATTATGTGTGTTTGTGTCTGTCTGTGCGTGTAGTCCATGGAATGTAGAAGCAAAAGTTATTTAGTTTATCACCGTTAGACACGTACAATAAGGATGAGATTTTAGGTAAACATGTATTTGCTGCTATATTAGTTTGCCAGGGCTCCCATAAGAAAATACCACAAACTGGGTAGCTCAAACCACAGAAATTTATTTTCTCACAGTCATAAAGGGTGAACAGCAACGTCCTGGCAGGTTGGGTTTTTTGTCTGGGAACTTTCTTCTTAAATTGCAGATGGCCAAGTTCTCACTGTGCCCTCACATAGTTGTTCCTCAGTTCCTCAGTGTTTAATTTCTTCATCTTGTAAGGACACCAGTCATACTGGATTTCGGCCCATCCATATCACCTCATTTTATCATAATTACTTCTTTAAAGGCCCTATCTCCAAATAGAATAATACTCTGTGGTACTAGGGGTTAGAACTTTAACATACAAAGTTTAGGAGGACAGAATTCTGCCTGTAATAGATGGAACAGGACATTTTTGTGGAAATAAGAAGTATAATAAAGTTGCATGTTTCTAAGCATGTTGGAGGTTGGGGGGAAAAATGATTATTTCATAGGTTAAGAAATAACTGGCTACTTGTACCAGGTTAACTACATAGGACCACTCCCAGAAGAAAAGGGGCAATGCTTTATTCTCACTGGAATAGAGAGGTTTACTCTGGATGGGTTTGTCTTTTCTGCCCACAATATCACTAAAACCACCACACCTGTGAACTTCCAGAATGCCATATTCACCATGATGGTATTCCACACAGCATTGCTCCTGAACCCCAACCGAAGTGTGGCAATGGGCTTATTGTTTGTTAGTTGACTTATTATATAATCATTGTGAATAATATTACAAGATTTTCCCTAGAGTCTCATCTTATCAATACCTTCCAAATAATTTTAAGGTTATATCTAACAGGTTTAATTTGTATAATTTATTTATACCAATTTTTTTATCTTCAACTTTTAAGTTCCAGGGCACTTGCACAGGATGTGCAGGTTTGTTACATAGATAAATGTGTGCCTTGGTGGTTATTCTTCCTGATGTTCTCATATTCTGTGCCATTGGTCTATCTGTCTGTTTTTATACCAGTGCCATGCTGTTTTGGTTACTGTAGCCCTGTAATATAGTTTAAAACAGGTTGCATGGTGTCTCCAGTTTTGTTATTTTTGCTTAGGATTGTCTTAGCTATTTGGGTTCCTTCTTGGTTCCATAATAATTTTAAAATAGTTTCTTCTAATTCTGTGAAGAATGTCTATGGTAGTTTAATGGAAATAGCATTGAATCTATAAATTACCATGGGCAGTATGGCCATTTTCATTTTATTAATTCTTCCTATCCATGAGCATATAATGTTTTTCCATTTGTTTGTGTTCTCTCTGATTTCCTTGAGCAGTAGCATGTAGTTTGTCTTGAAAAGGTCCTTCACTTCCCTTGTTAGCTGTATTTCTAGGTACAAAGGACATGATCTCATTTCTTTTTATGTCTAGATAGTATTCCATGGTGTGTATATGTACCCTATTTCCTTATGTAGTCTATATTTGATAGGCATTTAAGTTGATTCCATGTACATTGCTACTGTAAATTGTGCTGCAATGAACATACATGTACATGTATCTTTGTAATAGGATGATTTATATTCCTTTGGGTATATACTCAGTAATGGGATTGCTGGGTCAAAATGGTATTTCTGCCTCTAGATCTTTAAGAAATTGCCACATTGTCTTTCACAACGGTTGAACTAATTTACATTCCCACCAACAGTGTATATGTGTTGCTTTTTCTGCCTTAATTTCATTATTTACCCAGGAGATATTCAAGAGCATGTTATTTAATTTCCATGAAGTTGAGTGGTTTTTGAGTGAATTTCTTAGTCTTGAGTTCTAATTTGATTTCCCTGTGGTCTGAGAGACTGTTATTATTTCAGTTCTTTTGCATTTGCTGAAGAGTGTTTTACTTCCTATTATGTGATCAATTTTAGAGTAATGCCATATGATAATGAGAAGAATGTATATTCTGTTGTTTGGAGTGGAGAGTTCTGTAGATGTCTATGAGATCCACTAGATCCAGAGTTGAGTTCAGGTCCTGAATATCTTTGTTAATTTTCTTTCTCAATGATTTGTCTAATATTGTCAGTGAGGTGTTAATGTCTCCCACTATTATTGTGTGAAAGTCTAATTCTCTTTATAAGTCTCCAAGAACTTGCTTTATGAATCTGGATGCTCCTGTATTAGTGCATATATATTTAGGACAGTTAGCTCTTCTTGTTGAGTTGAACCCTTTCTCATTATGTAATGCCCTTCTTTCTCTTTTTTAATCTTTGTTGGTTTAAAGTCTGTTTTGTCAGAAATTAGGATTGCAAACCCTGCTTTTCTCTTTTTTCCATTTTCTTGGTAAATTTTTCTCCTTTATGTTTAGCCTATGTTTGCCATTGAACATGAGACAGGTCTCTTGAAGACAGGATAGCAATGGGTCATGACTCTTTGTCCAGCTTGCCATTCTGTGTCTTTTAATCGGAGCATTTAGCAAATTCTCACATAATAACATTTAAGTTTAATATCGTTATGTGAGAATTTGATCCTGTCATCATGATGATAGCTGGTTATTTTGCAGA
This sequence comes from Cacajao melanocephalus, assembly GCA_963573385.1. Lineage (NCBI taxonomy): Eukaryota > Metazoa > Chordata > Mammalia > Primates > Pitheciidae > Cacajao > Cacajao melanocephalus. Next base: position 7,678 of record CAUYLG010028231.1, read on the forward strand.
CTTATTTACGTGGTTGCTTCATAGTGTCACTAGTCTGTGTACTTGTGTACTTCAGTGTGTTTTTGTAGCAGCTGGTAATGGTTTTTCCTTTCCATATTTAGTGCTTCCTTTAAGAGTTCTTGCAAGACAGGGCTGGTGGTGATGAATTTCCTTGCCTGAAAAAAATTTTATTTCTCCTTTGCTTATGAAGCTTAGCTTGGCTGAAAATGAAATTCTGAGTTGGAAATTCTTTTCTTGAAGAACGTTGAACACTGGCCTGCAATCTCTTCTGGCTCATAGGGATTTCATTGAGAGGTCCACTGTTAGTCTGATGGGTTTCCCTTTGTAGATGACCTGGCCTTTCTCTCTGGCTGCCTTTAACATTTTTTCTTTCATTTCTCATATTGACCTTGAAGAATCTGACAATTATGTGTCTCAAGGTTGATCTTCTTGTGGAGTATCTTACTAGAGTTCTCTGTATTTCTTGAACCTGAATGTTGGCCTGTCTTCTTAGATTCAGGAAGTTCTCCTGGATGATATCCTGAAGTATGTTTTCAAACTTGGCTCTGTTCTTCCAGTTTCTTTCAGGTATCCCAATCAGTCATAGGTTCAGTCTTCACATAGTCCATATTTCTCAGAGGTTTTGTTTGTTCTTTTTCATTCTGTTTTCTCTATTATTGTCTGCCTGTCTTCTTTCAGAAAGATAGTCTTCAAGTTCTGAGAGTCTTTCTTCTGGTTGGTCTGTTCTGCTATAAATACTTATGATTGCACTGTGAATTTCTTGTGTTGTGTTTTTCATCTCCATTAGGTCAGTTACACTCCTCTCTAACCCAGCTATTCTTGTTATCAGCTCCTGTATTGTTTTATCATAATTCTAGCTTCTCTGCATTGGGTTACAACATGCTCCTTTAGCTCAACAAAGCTCATTATTACCCACCTTCTGAAGCCTACCTCTGTCAATTCAGGCATCTCAGCCTCAGCCCAATTCTGTGCCCTTGCTGGAGAGCTGTTGCAGTTATTTGGAGGAAACTTTTTGAGTTATAGCATTTTTGCATTGATTGCTTCTCATCTTTTGTGGCTTATCTAACCAATTTTTGTAATTACTGACCTTTAAATGGGGTTTTTGTGGGGTCTTTGTTGTTGTTGTTGTTGTTGCTTTCTCTTTTCCTTTTTATAATCAGGCCATTCTTCCATAGGGCTGCTGTTGGAGGATCGCTGCAGACCCCAGCTGCCTCAGGTTTTACCTTACCTGAAGGTATCACCATGAAGGCTGTGAAACAGCAAAGATGACAGCCTTCTCCTTCCTCTGGGAGCTCCATTCCAGTGGGGCACTGACCATTTGCTGGCCCAGACACTCCTGTAGAAGGTGTCTAGAGACCCCTGTTAAGAGGCTTCAGTCAGGAAGGATGGAATCAAGAGCCCACTGAAAGAAGTAGTCTGGTTGCTTTTTGGTAGAGTATGTGTGCTGTGTTGGGGGGATCCTTCCTCATCCACACTGCCTGGACTCTCCAGAGCCAGCAAGCTAGAAAGGTTGAGTCAACAGAACTGCAGAGACATTCGCTGCTTCTCCCTACAAGGGTTCTGTCCCAGGGAGAGATCAGAGTCTGTCTGTATAATCCTGGCTGGAGTTGCTGAAATTCCTACAGGGAGGTCACTGCTCAGTGAGGAGGGATGAATTAAGAGTCTCACTTAAAGAAGCAGTCTAGGCTGGACACAGTGGTTCACGCCTGTAATCCCAGCACTTTGGGAAGCTGAGGCAGGTGGATCACCTGAGGTCAGGAGTGAAACCCCATCTCTGACCTGACCAACATGGTGAAACCCCATCTCTACCAAAAATATACAAATTAGTTAGGTATGGTGGCACATACCTGTAATCCCAGCTACTTGGGAGGCTGAGGCAGGAGAATCACTTGAACCCAGGAGGTGGAGGTTGCAGTGAGCTGAGACCACACCATTGGACTCCAGGGTAACAAGAACAAAACTCCATCTCAAAGAAAAAAAAAAAAGCAGTCTGGCCACATTCTGGCACAGCAGCTGTGCTGCATTGTGGGGGACACCTCCTTGCAGTGCCTAGACGCCCCAGAACCAGAAGCTAGAACTGAGTTGCCCAAACTGCAAAAATGTCAGCCACCCTTCCTCCTGGAAATTTGTCCATCTCAGGCATTCTCCAGCCTGCTGCACTGGCCAACTGGAATTCCAAGCCAGTGGCTCTTAACTTGCGAGGTGCAGGGGAAGTGGGGCCTTCAGAATGACACTGCTTGGCTCCCTGGATGTAAGGGGACTTAAGGATGGAACTCCCACCTTGTCAAGATTCCTGAGGCTGGAGTCTGAAAAACTTGTGGGTATCTGTGTGGGTCTCTGTGTAAGCCTGAGCAGCTACTCTGCTGAGACTTTGCACAGCTCTGTGTATTGAACCAAAGGCCCTGGTAGCATGGCCTCATGAAGGGATCTCTTGATCTGTGGGTTGGAAAGGTCTGTGGGAAAAGCATGGTTTCCCAGGCAGGGTTGCACAATCACTCACAGCTTCCTTTGGCTGGGGATGAGGATTCCTTTGGCTCTGTCCCACCCCTGGAGTGGACCGTCATCACCCTACCCTACTTCTCTTCATTCTCCATGGGTCAAGTTGGTTGCCTAGTGAGTCCCAAAGCTAAAATCTGGATATTTCAGTTGAATGTGCCAAATTCACTCTCCATTTTCATTCTTCTCCATGAGATCCACAGACTGCAGTTGCTGCTAATCAGCCATCTTGGCCCCTCCCCATTTCTATTTTATAAATAATGGGAAGACAATGCCCTAAGTGAAATGCCATGTTGTTTATCTCTGTAAATAGTTTAGCTGTTACTGCTATCCATTAGTCAGAGACATTTTAAATAATTCTAACACTCTTTGATCCTTTACCTAAGAAAAGCAGTTTAATTAGGACTTTTATTTTTCCAGTGGTCACAGGCAGCTTTATTAAAATAAAGGGCCTGTGTTTATTTAAATAGAAGATTTGCCAATAAGGAACCTGGAAAATTATATTTAAGAATTTTGCCAAAACTCTTCAACTATCTCTATATTGATTTAGGGAATTAATTAGGTTAGATGATACTAACTCCCAGAACAAATATTGTTATTTGGGTTAGCAGAAGAAAATCTAATTCCTGACAATGCGATGCATTTCTTTTGATGCTTTGAAGCTATTCAGTAAAATAGGCAAAGCAGTGTGCAGAGCATAAAGTGCTTCTTTTATTCTACTGAGCCAACTTACTCCTTTCTAGCTCATCAAATAATTAACTGGTATTAGTTTCCCTTTTTTCCATATTTCCCTTTCTTCTTAAACAATCATCATGTAAAAAGTTGTGTGGTTACTAGAATCACACACTATTTGTGTACTTATTGTGATCTGAGACGTTAAATGATTATATGTAGTGGTCAGGGTCATGGCAGCAAATAGTTGGCAAACTCAAAAGAAATGACCAAAAAGAATAAAAGCACTATTTACAAAGCTATGGGCAAAATTAATGGAAACCAACATGGGATGGTGAAGCATCCTTGGGTTAGCAACAGTGGGAAGCCATTAATACCATTAGGCATAAAAGAAGATAAGGGAGGAAGCAATTCCTAGACAGGGAGTACTGCCAGACCCTGGAAAGAGTGCTGTAGCTGATGGAATGAGAAGATGGCCAGACCTAAGGAATGCAGCCGCTTATAAACCACAGACAGTAGGAAGATGACAGAGAATAAATCCTCTAACCACTTCCTTCCAGCTCCCTGAACTCCAGCTGGTACCTCCTATTGGCTGAAACCAACCCAAAGCCAAAAAGTCCTGATTAATGACCACAATGGTCATCTTCCAGGGGTACAGACAAAGACAGAGAGGATAGAGAATGGATCTGGCACAGATTACATGGTTATTTTGTATGTGAATCATTTGTACTAAATTTCTATGAAGATTAATTGAAAACTTTTGGGAGCAGAATAATATGCTACACAATAAAAGAGTACCTGGAAGATAGTAAATGCTTGTAAAATGTTTGCTGAAGAAATAAAACTTAGACTGGACTGTAAGCGCTATACCAAATTTAGGTTTCTCAGCTCAAGTCTAGAACAGATTCTTTAAAAACTCTTAGCAGTTTAGGCAGTCTCTACTACATCAAGCGCTTGGTGAAGGATTATCAACTAAAAAGGTGGCTGGATAAATACATGGGTACATAGATAAGTAGATCATAGTGTAGATAACTCATAAAATTTTATATACATTAGGAACCTTGAGTGTAATCTCATCCAACTGCTTCATTTTGTAGGCAAAAAATGGAATTTCAAGTTGATTAAAAACACAATATTGCAGTGTTAAAAAAAAAATCTCATGACTCTAGCCTCTTCTAACTAAATATGCTACCTCTTACAGTTTACCATTTGTTTCATTCAAATAAGTTTAAGAGATGTCTTGTATAAGATTGTGACCACAGTTAATAACAACATATTATGTTCTTTTAAACTGTCAAGAAAATAGATTTTCAGTGTTCTCACCACAAAAAAAAAAGATAATTATGTGAGGTAATACATATGTTAGTTAACTTGATTTAGCCATTCCACAATGTATAATAATTTAAAACGTCATGGTGTATATGATAAATATAGAAAATTATGTCAGTTAAAATGTTTTAAAAATTGTTCCATTCAAATCAACGTCAATTAGGGACGATGATGATGATGATGAGAGAGAAAGGAAAAGCACAAGTGTTAGCTCCCTTAGCATGACCCATGACCTGTGAAACATGCTTGCCTTACCACTGAAAGAATGCTGAGGAGTCTACTTGTTTCTGTGTAACCTAAGTGCACAATGAACTTGCATCCACAGAAAGTATTTGAGAATGTAGCTCTCCAGAAGTAATAGCACTTTAAAAGTTATCATTAATCAATCTAAATACATATATATATAATATATACCTATCTAATTATCATTATTCAACTAAATCTTCATCTTACTTTTTATGAAAGTACAACAAAAATAAGCTTAACCAATGCCAAATGTAAAAATAAATTTATTTATCATTTCTCCAAATATAATTACCATCTTCCATTTTAGAAAGCTTTAATAAATTCTGATTGATGGGCTGGACATGGTGGCTCACACCTGTAATCCCAGCATTCTGGGAGGCTGAGGCTAGTGGATCACTTGAGGTCAGGAGTTTGAGACCAGCCTGGCCAATGTGGTATCTGTTAAAAATAAAAAAATTAGCCAGCTGTGGTAGTGCAGGCCTGTAATCCCAGCTACTTGGGAGGCTGAGGGAAAAGAATCGCTTGAACCTGGGAGGCGAAGGTTGCAGTGAGTCAAGATGGGGCTACTACACTCCAGACTGGGCAACAGAGTGAAACTCCATCTCAGAAAAAACAAAAAATCTGATTGATGAAACACAAATTATTAATTTCTCACTTGAATTAATATTAATGTTTTAGGTCCATACTCACATTCAAAAATTTGGATGCAAACATTGTTTAGCAGGATTACTTTTTTTCTTTGACTTCAGTGTCTTAGATGCAAGGCATAAAACTGACTTTCATGACTTGAAATATATTATCTGTATATTTTTAAATTTTGCTTTTGAAGCCAGGAGCTATGTTGGAAATACCATCTACATTTATTTTTTAAGTGTACTGAAGAATAACACTTTTGAAACCTGTAATCCATATTTAAATGAAACGCCGACGTAACCAACCTTTGAAGCCCAAAAGTGTCAATCCACTAAAATGCAGAGTTACTTTGCTACAGATCAGAAGTATGGGGAGTTGGTGGCAGGATGCAAATCCTTCCCAGACTGATGTGGCTTTTCACCACACAGTGGCGCTTGTTCTCTCTGGCCTAAATAGGGATGGGGCAATTCTGCGTCCTGTGGCGAGCACAGCAGAATCTCCAGGTGAGTGCCCGTTTAGTGGGCCTGGTCCGGGGAGTTTGGCTAGGAATATACTGGGACTTTGGGAGCCATTGTCCACCTCCCAGCTTCCCAGCACTGGTGGCTTGCTAACTCCCGCGCGTCCGGGTCTTCCCGTGGCAGAGGACTAGACCTCCACTCTTTCCCCAACCACCCTGCAGCGGGGGTAGCTGGGGAGGGGAGGTTGGCTATTCGGCAGAGGACAGCAACCCATTAGATACAATTTCGTGCCTTTTTTGTGTGTATATTTTCACTATCAACATTAGTTGTGATCATCAACTTGATAAACTTGAATCTGCAATTTGTCCGCACAATTACCTGCAATGGGTGTCTATAAATGAAAGGACTTTCAGAATCAATTAGCATGAGGTGGAAGTTCATGAACCCAAATGCTCAATATAATACCAAATACACTAGGTTAGTATAAAGATACCATCTTCTGTTCTTTAATATATCAATTGGCAAGGCAAAGAGAAACAGGTGTCTGTCCTGGATCTCAGCCGAGGCTTCTCAGCAGGCCTCCTTCCTCTCAGAGAGCGGCTTTGGAAGGGGAGTGGGCTGGGAGGAGACATGGTTGGCTGAGAAGCACAAATTCATGACTCCCCAGCGTGCGTGTGCCCGCGCATTTCTGCGCTGTGTAACTCCAGGGGCCCAAGTTCGGTCCGGAAGGAGGAGCGCGGGGCAGGAAGGGCCAGGCAATTCACCTCCCCAGCGGGTGTCGCCATCCCAAAACCGCGGAGCCTGACAGCTGAGCTGTTCAGCCCCAGGGGGCGACCAGTCTACGAAGCGGGAACTCGAGGAGGGACCGAGGGACGCGGGATGACGGCTACTCTGCCGCGCTTCGCCCTTACCTCCTTACCTCCAGGTAGTACAAGTCCACGGTAGTGATCTGCGAGTCCAAGAAATCTTCATAGGTGTTGAATTGAGTGACGATATTGTCCATGGCCTTCAGCCCCTCTTCCTGATCCATGGCGGTAGCCTCAGCCGAAGCGTCCTTAGCAACGGAAGTAGGAGGGCAGGGTCAGGAAGCTCCACCTACTTAGTTCCTGCCAATCAGTTGAGGCCGTCGTGAGCTCTGCACGTTAATCCCACCCCCTGTTTGTTGCTGAGTTTCTGGCTCCTGCCTCACTCCTGGGAAGACTGTCTTGAATTAACCTCACTCCATGTTCAGGTCCTATACCCATCCACCGACTCAGGCTTAGTTGAACTGTTGAGCAACCACCGACTCAGGCTTAGTTGAACTGTTGAGCAACCAGAGAGGTGCAAACTGCAATCCAAAGTTAAAAAGTATGACACTGCCGAGATAGACAAAATATTAGGAATCAGCTCCCAAATGCATTCTTAAATAATGTTATGCAAGACAAAAATATGAAGATATTTAGCAAAAGGAGTATCTCAAAAACAAGTCTATCAAAATGGTGTGACAAGGACAATCATAAACTAATGATTTTGTTAAATTATTTTTAAAGTTATAACAAAGGTAAATTATTGCTAATGTTTGTGTACAAGAAGCAACTTATGAAATTCCCAAAGGAAAGAAACTCGATTAAAAAAAATGTCTTTGCAGAACTTTTTTTGGCACCAAGTTACTGCTTTCGTGTATTTTACTATTTTAGCACACTGAAAAATTTTGCTGTGTTGAAGCTGCCCTTTTTAAAGGATAAAATATCTGTACCAACTTATTAAATAAAGGCTTTTACTAAAGATTTTTGGTTTTCTTCAGAACAGTAGTGTGTTTTTATAATATGAATTTAAAGTAATCCAACATAGCAGCTGGCAAAATATGTTGAGAACCAATTTTTGGATTTTAATATTTTACAAACCATTTTTGAGGATTAACATAAAATACAATGCTAAGCCTTTCATTGTTGCTCTCTAAGTACATTTTTAATTCGTCTTGAAGATTTTCACAGATGGGCTAACAAAATTTTAATGAAAACATCTGGTAAGATACTTCACTTTCAGTTAGCTTTCCTAATTTAAAAAGGTCATCTCAAAAATTATGATATCATGAATTGCAAATTTTAAGTGATACAGACACAATCTTTAGTGTATTACTACTTGTTCTTTGTTCAATGAATGCATTCTGATGTGTTTTAAAAGATATTTTGGGCCTTATTTTTTAATGCAATTTAATCACTGAATTTGGGAAAACAGGAGAAAAAAAACTCAGACACTGGTAACCCATCAAAAGTAATAATAGGCCGGGCGCAGTGGCTCACGCCTGTAATCCCAGCACTTCGGGAGGCCGAGGCGGGTGGATCATGAGGTCAGGAGTTCAAGACCAGCCTGGCCAACATGGTGAAACCTCATCTTTACTAAAATTACAAAAATTGCCCAGGTGTGGTGGCAGGCGCCTGTAATCTCAGCTACTCAGGAGGCTAAGGCAGAGAGTTGCTTGAACCCAGGAGGTGGAAGTTGCAGTGAGCCGAGATTGTGCCACTGTACTCCAGGGTGACAGAGTGAGACTTCCTCTCAAAAAAAAAAAAGTAGTAATAGTAACAACTTTTATTGAATGCACCCTGCATGCCAGCCACTGTATTGAGTGCCAAAAATAGATTACCCTCATTGTATTAAAATTAACAACCATCAACAATTTGGCATCATCTAATATTTTTAAAGATAGTGAAATTCAAGTAGCCCAAGGATAGAGACGAAATACATCTGACTAAAACATGCCAATTAGTAAGGGATATAGGTCTCAGTATTCTCTGTTGTCTAGAGAGTTCTCTAAGTTCTTCCTGAAAGAGACATTTTTCTAGATGAACTTAGAAAAGATTCAGTCTCTTTGTACAAAGAATGTAAGTGTTTGCTTTAGTGCAATAATAATAACAGTGAGAACTTACCATGTGCCTGCACCCGTTCTAAATGCTTTATATACATTATCTTGTTTGCTCATGACAACAAACTCACTACCTAGCATTGGTCCTATTCTCAATATAGATACAGAATGAATTTAAGTGACTTGGCCAAAATTCCAAAAATAATAACACAATGTATTACTTTGGATTTCACATATAAATATAGTAGAGGTAAAGAGAGCTACATCAACTCATTATTTTGAAGAGTCACATGGAACTTATTATTAACTTTATTTGTTATTTAGGAAAAAAAAAAGCCAAGCATTGTGGCTCACATCTGTAATCCCAACACTTTGAAAGGCCAAAGCAGGAGGATTGCATGAGGCCAGGAGTTCGAGACCAGCCTGGGCAACCTGTCTCTACAAAAATAAATAGTGAGACCCTGTCTCCACAAAAATAAAAAAAGTAAATTAAAGAGGTACAATGACATGTGCCTGCAATTCTAGATACTCAAGAGGCTGAGGTGGGAGGATTGCCTGAGCCCAAGAGTTTGAGGTTATAGTGAGCTATGATCACACCACTGCACTCCAGTTTGGGCAACAAAGCAAGACCCTGTCTCTAAAAAGTAAAGAGGAAAAAAAAGATAATTTAACTTATGATAGGGAACATGAGTTGGCACAAAAAGAAAAGAAGCAAGAGGGATGGCATATTCCAAGATAGGGAGGCAAGAAAAATCAGTTCTATGTAGGAAAAAGCAGCAAATTGTTTTGACAGTTGTGAGAGGCCTAGTAAGGAGAGCAGAGGGAAGGGAGCTCACTAGATAGAGGCAGTAGACTGGTAGGAAAACTTTGAATGCTAGGTTGAAGAGTTTGTAAAAAATAGCACCCATATCCTTGAACAAGAGAGGGATACAATGAAAATGGTTTTGGAAGCTGCCCATGCATTACTGAACACGACTGAAGTCTCCAGAGTGCCTATATGTAATACATATCATATAGTTTGTTTTAAAGTCCTCCTATATCAAGATTTCACCACTTTTAAGAAACAGTAAAGCATCTAAGAAATGTTTGGGTTCATTAAACTATAGCACTTTAATGAAAAGGACCTATGTTAGCAAAATATGAGGTCATGGTTTGCCATGACTAATCATAATATTGTTCATAATTTTGATCATAATTCTGATCATAAAATTGATCATAATATTGTTCTATTATTATCAATTGTGATTGTTCATTTTTTAGGGAAAACTCATTAAATTTACCATTTGGTCAACCTCTCTTTGATGAAGTAATCTCTACAGCATCTAAATTTAAACAACCATGAAATTATTTTCAGTCAATGAGTCTAGAAATGTCTTCTAACTCAAAACACTGAGGCTGATTTTCAACAAATTAACTTCTCTATTAATATCAAGAAAATTCATAAATTTATCCTTGTTCCTCGAAGTAAGGCTAGAATTAATAATAAGCACAGCTCAATTGTCTTTTTCTAAACTTTCAGTTTAAGTTCAAAACCACTTTCAGACCTGTGCCTATGAAATTACATGAAAGGGTGGCAACAAAGAAATTAATAAGTTTCAGCAAGCTTCTTTTTTCATTGCAAGGCCTTTGTTATGACCAAGAAATACTTTATTTTGGATAACATGCATTCCTACTTCAAGTCCAGGATTTTTAAAGACTGAAACCTGGAATTTAGCACCAATCCCAGAAATTCCGTTCTTTACAAAAGGACAAACAAGGATTATGTTTATTCATAACAAATCTCTCTCTTGCAAAAGATGTGAGGGAGAAGAAACATATGTTATGTAAGAATAACAAAATATATGCCAGATTTAAGGTACATACTTGGTGAAAGAGTTTCAAATTAAGTTCTACACTTTTCTATTCCAAAATATTTGGCAATATATTATGATAGCTGAGAAAGTGAAAGGAAAACATACTTTGGTTTGTTGACATGGTAGGAAGGGTAATGTTTTGCTTATTATGTTAATAAGAACTTGAGGCTCTATTTAGATGTTTTATTTATATGTTATCATATTGTAGGGAAAAAAAAACATAGGCTTACTCTAATAGGACAAGAGATTTGCATCTGATGTTGCCCAACTGCTTATTAAGTATCTGCGACTGCAGATGAGGGCTAATGCTCAATCATCAGCCAAGGAGAGCTTTTTTGCACTAAATTTGTGCAATTTTGCGCTAATAATGTTGACACTAAATTTACTTGAGCTATTTCTTGTGATGATGTCGCTGGACTTCCACACAGCCTCAGTTACTCTAAGATGCTGGAGTTCTGGTTCCACTGCTTCTCTGTCCTGGAGACACAATGTGTTCATGTGTCATAATCCAGGAGTTTGCTCCTGCCTTGTCACTGACAGTGTGAAAGGAAAATTCCAGAAAAGAGAGAAATAAAAGTATAAGATAGAATTCCTCCCAGGACTGGGGTGACAGATGTCTCGAGCTGATAAAGATTGAAAACTACTACTGTGCTGTGGGATAGATGCTGGTGGTATGATCACCACAGCCACCACTTTGGAACAGAGAAAAACTTGGGCTCTCTGTGGCTCTACAAGGCATTACCAACAACCTCACTGAAATTCCCTCAAACTTTTGGGCTGCATGGAAATCAGATTGTACCCTAAAACTCCACTCCCCCTGAGTGGGCAATCAGACTACAGCATACGTGAATAGATGGCCACCACAATAAATGTGAAGCTGCCAGTTGCAAGCAGGTGCTCAGCATTGCCCTAGTTTCCTTTTTCTTCAATTTACTCTTATTTTCTTCAACGGCTTTTCCACTTTCTCCTCTCTCCTTCATCTTATATCCTCCTTTCTCAAAGCAGATAAACTTAACTCCTATTCCCAAAGGCAGTAAGTTATCACAATAGATTTCCCGCAGTCAAATGCTGTATACAAGTTTATTCACATTCATGTCAACGTTTTACTTCTTCTATGGTGTAAAGGAAGAGATTTACCTCCTCCTATGCCTTCACTACACGGGCTCAATCTCCTTCTGTCTTCTCAGAATTTCTTATTTTAATTATCCCCTCTCTTTTATGTTGTTAATTTATCCTTCCTCTCCCTCCCCACCCCAGCTCCTTTCCCTTTTTTTTTTTTTTTTTTTTTTTTTTAGACAGAGTTTTGCTCTTGTTGCCCAGGCTGGAGTGCAATGGTGCAATCCTTCTTTCCCATTTTTGAAATAAGCAAATTATCCCCAAAACTACCCTCACCTCCACAGCCAACTTTAGCTATAGGCTTTCCCGCCCTTCACAGCAAAGCTTTTGGAAGAGTTATCTGCAATCACTATCTCCATTTTCTTACCGTCCCACTTTCTGCCCAACATATTCCAGGCTGGTTTCATGCACTGCTCCATTATTTTCACTAACATCAATTATGACATCTTTGTCATTATACCCAACAGACATTTTTTCTGTTCTCATACTACTTGACACTTAGCAGCATTTGACACTGTGACCACGCCCCTCTCTTCAAGATTCCCTCTCTTAGCTTCTATCACGTTACTTCGCACTGAGGTTGGTTGGTTGGTTGGTTTTCCATTAGCTGTTTCTTCTCCGTTCTCTTTGGTAGCTCCTTTTCTCCTTACCTAGCTTTTAAATGTTGGAGAGTCTCAGCATTCTCCCCTAGACCCTTTTCTCCCTCTACACTTTTACTTGGTGCTTTCACCCACACTCATTGCTTTACTTACTGCTCTACATGCATATGGTTCTTCTCTCTATGTAATTAACCAGGTCACAGTTCTGAGTGTAATCTATGTAATTAACCAGGTCACTCTTCCGACCACATATCTAAATGCCTACCAGATGCCATTTGGATGTATAATATGTATAAATTAATTTTTTCCTCTTTTTCTGCCGCCTAATTTTGTTCCTCTTCCAGTGTTCCCACTTTCAACCACAGGTTTCTCTCCTCTCAGTTGTTCATGTGAGAAACAGGGAAGACAGTCTTGAACCTTACCCCTCCCTCACCCCTGAAATGTAAGGCCTGTTGTTTTCATCTCTCAAGTACTTCTCTTGAAGGCTTAAATTTCTCTCCAACCTAATGACATTGCTTCCTTGCCTGAGCCAAAATCTGGCACCTAAACTCCAAGCGTATCATCTTTACTTGTTTCCTTATACTCTTCTGGCCTCTTTCCATTCCACTCTTCACAACGTAGTTTGTGTTTGTTTAAAAACACGGCTCTCATCAGGCTTCTTTTAAAAACCTTCATTGGCTCTCCATTACCCTTAGGATAAAATAGAATTTGTTTTGTCTTTTCAACCCGGTTTACAAACCATTCCACATCCTGACCTTCCTCTGGTACCCTCTACTGTACACGTTACATGTTCCATCAGACCTTTTTCAGTTTTCAAAAAGCCCCCACTTCTTTTGCAACTGGGTCTCAAACATGCTGTTCCCTCTGCCTAGGACATTCTTTCACAGTATACACTTTTTCCATTTACCTATTAGCTCCCTATTATAGATATAGGTATAGAGATTGAGATAGAGTAGTCTTCTATGTCCCCAGAGCACTTTCTAATGCCTTTATCATTTGTTGCAATATCTTGCTTATTATAAAGTATTTGATAAGTGTCTATACTGCTTATTAGAATCCATGCACATAAAGACAAAGACTATGTCAACCCTCTTCACCACTATATGCTCAGCATCTGACATGGTTCCTTAAAACATAATGAACCCTCAAAAGTATTTGCTGAATAAAACAGTTTTTCTATACATTAGTCATTCATTTTGGAAACAAGGTGAAAGGCATTACACTCCATATGAAGAATATCAAGATCAACAACCTAAATTTTAACACCTACATTTTAGAAAGTTACTTAGCAATACCAATGTAATAATAGCACAAGCCAGAATTCTTTTTGACAAAGAGATATTTTGTAGCACTATGCAAATTCAGATGAGTGAAAAGTTACTTCTCATTGGAAGTTATCAAGCAAAGTTTGAGGAAGTGACATTTGTGATGAACATGAAGTACTGAGATGGGGAGTGGGGGCTCTGAATAAATGTCCATGTGACTGAATCTCATGTGCTAAAGTTTCAAGGTGAGAAAACGAGAAGTATGTTCAAGGAAGCGTGATAAGGGAAATTTATACGGAGTGCAGGATATATGCAAGAGGGTAGAAAAATGGAAAGGCAAGTTTGAAGTAGACCATGCTGTGGTCTGTCTATTTAAGAAGCTTTAACCATATACTCCAAGCAAAAGAGAACCAAAAGAAGTGTTTGTAAAGATTATTCTGACAGTAGTAAATGACTGGAGGGGAGGTAGGAAGACATCTTAGGTCAGCAGATAGGAGGAAATGATGGGGGGAGGTTGAAATTGGGAGTAGTTGCAGGGGAGATGGATTCAAGAAACCTTTTGGGAAAGAATGCCAGAGACTGATTTCAAGTTTACTACACACTTTTTACCCTGAAGCAAAAGTCAGAAGGTTTTCATTTTAGATCAAACTTTTACCTGCTCAAAATAAGAAATACAATGACATGGTTGGTTTTTAATGAAACCGTGCTGGTACATAATAAACTCAAATAATGAGGCACTGACTTGAGGGTAAAAAAGTAATTCAGATAAAATCTCAGGAGAAAATAAAAGGAGACATCTTTAAAACCCCAGAGACAAGGTGGAAATAGGCTGCCTCTCTGAGGAATGTATTTAGATGATCTCTATAGAATTCCTAAGAGTTTGATCTATTTTAAACCAACATCTTTTTTCTAGTTTCTGAGTACAATATCAAAGCTCATCAGGTACTTAAGTATTTCTGCCACCATGGCAATAATACAACTCCAGTCACAACCAAGCAGATACGGAAAGGGAAAAAAATCACTAGACTTCCCAAGGGAAGCATTAAAGGAAGTGGTGCCAATTCCATTAAGAGCTTATTCAACTCATTATACTCAGCTCTACTTTTCTAGGTTATCAAATATTCTTCAGCCACAGATTAATCACAATAAAAATGTTTTGATCCATCTTTCCTATTCATTCTCACTTATTGAAGCAAAAGTAAAACTTACTTACCTCCGTAATCATGTAAAGTCACCAAAGAGTCAAGCACTATGCTAGGCTTTGAGAGTGCAATAAATAAATAAATAACACCTGATTCTTTAAAACTTCAAGGATAGGGAAGACAGAAGGAGGACCTGAACTGTTAGTTGGCTGAATAAAGGAAAGGAAGGAGAAAAACTAAGTAGATTGGATATATAAATGTGTAAACAAGTGAAAAAAATAAACATTTATAGGAGCTATGATAACATATATGTATGTATACAGTGTACAGCTGAGTATCCAATCTTTTGGCTTCCCTTGGACACACTGGAAGAATTATCTTGGGCCACGCATAAAATACACTAACACTAACAATAGCTGATGAGCTAAGAAAAAACTTGCAAAAAAAAAAACTTATATTGTTTTAAGAAAGCTTATTAATGGGCGTTGGACTGCATTTAAAGCCATCCTGGACTACATGCGGCATGTGGGCTGCGAGTTTGACAAGCTTGGTGTACAGAGTGGAAAATATATGAGAAAAAATGGATTCTATGTGTGAAGTACATACCATAGAATGCAAGAATGATGCATTTTAAGAAATCAATAGGAAGTAATTTTTTATTCTGGAAAACAATCAGTTAGGATTGGATAGCCTCGGAGGGCACATTTAGCTTCAGAATTCTGTGATGATATTCAAACTTAAACTTTCAACAGGTGTTCAGATTTAACCTACAGGAAATCACTCAGAAGAGAGGAAAAGAGTGGAATTGTTGTCGTATCATGCACTTTGCTGGAAGAAAGCACAGAATTTTACTAAATTAATTCAAGACCACAAGTCTCAACATACTTGACAATACTACCGTACTGTCTTAGTGTGTTTATTTTCTTGTTACTTTTTAAGTCTATTTCACAGCTTTTTTCCTATTCAAAATCGTCATCTTCCTTCTCTCTTACTCTTCATTCCCCTTCACCATCACTCCGCCCCCACCCCTACCTACCCACCCAATACAACCCTATCTACACTTGCTCTTAGGTATTAATTTTGCGCCTTGTTATGATGAATATAATATTCCTATCAAATGCAAGCTATGTTCTCCAATTCTCTGGATACTGTCCTCTCTCACCTTCTCAAGGATTTCATCCTACTTTCAGTCACATTTTTCCTAGCTTTATCCATTTCTCCCACTCTGGGTCACCCCAACAGTATACATTCTAGAATCTCATGTCTTTAAAACAAGTGAATTCCTTTGACCCCATGTTTTGTTTCAGTTACCACCATTTTTATGAAAGAGTAGTCATCTCCCTATTCTCTTCTAAGCTTTCTCCAACCAAATTTTTTCTCCACCACTTGACTAAGATTGTTTTCTTTCCAGGTCGCCAACTACTTTCTTGTTTTCAAATCATGGGGATGTGGCTCTGCTTTTAATGTATTTGGCCTTTCAGTGGCATTAAGCACAGCTTGTAGGTCATTCACAAAATACCTTCTTCTCTTAGCTTCCATAATACCACCCTCATACTACACTCATACTACCCGTTCTTATAGCATAACTTGTTAATGCCACTACCTTGGCTAAACTTCTACATGTTTGGATGTTCCAGAGCTTAATCCTGGGCCCACACCTCTTCTAATTTATAAGCTCTGCCCCCAGATTATCTCATTCAATCCCATGGCTTTAAATAAATACCATCCACCCTGTTGTCCAAGCCAATAATCTAGGAGTTAACTTGGTTCTGCCTTTGCCTCACACTGCACATGGAATCCATCAGCTAGTTTAGCTTTCTCAACTGCAAAATAAATTAAAAAATGAAATAAAAAACATAATCTATTCACTGCTTTCCATTTTACTACTTTCATTTCAATGAACCCAGCATCATTTTTTGCCTGGACTACAATAAACTTCTAAAGAGTTTCTTTACTTTCCCTTTTGCTTCCTTCCTTAATCCAGACTCTACACAGTAGCCAGGGTATTTTATTTAAAAATGCATATCAAATCATGTCACTCTCCCATTTAAATCCTTATTGACTTCCACTACAATTAGAATAAAATCCAAAATCATTCCCTTGGTTTACGAAGTCCTAAATTTCATCTCACCCTGGCTGTTTTTCTGGTCTCATTTATTACTTCACGCTACCTCAATCCTACTCTACCTGATGGTCATGCTGTTTCTTTCTCTACCCAGATTCTATTATGCTTGGTCGTGTACGCTTGGCCTAGAATGCCATCTCTCCTTTCCTGCCCCAATGTTTGAATAGCTAGCTCCTTTTTTTCCTTCTGATATCAGAATGTCAAAGATACATTAGGGCATATACTAAACTCCCAGGCCGAAGTAACCAAGCCAATCTTCATTACATGTTATTACATGATCCTCAGTATTGTATTAGTCACATATTTGTCAAATTTATTTATTGGAATGCAGACTCTATGTAATAAAGATATCATATGCCTAGTGATCATTAGTATATGCCTGAAATCAATAACAGCACCTGGAACCTACCAGGTGCTCAGTAAAAATTTAATGATGAAAAGAATGCAAGTTTTATAATACAAATATATAAAATTATGAAAAGAATTTTTATAATAATCATTTGGTATTCTTTAAAAGGCTACACAAAGAAGTGAAAAATATAATTTTGTAATTATAGATAAAATTATAAACAAAGAAGTTTTATAAAATTATTTGATATTTTTTAAAAGGCTATCCAAAGGAATTTAAAATCAGAGAATGTTGTTGAAACTGAACACCAACTGTACCTACTTTTATTTCTAATAGGCTTCACTGAGTCCACTGATACCCATAAGAAAGCACTTAGTGCCTCAAGAAAACTATAGAAAGTCGTCAGAAGAAACCACAGACTAGCTATAGTCTGAGAGTGTTTTCTGTTGTGATTGGTCATTCTGGTATAAAAATCTTGATGAGTGACTCATTATCATCATTTCTGCTCCCAAGCACTCTCCCAGCATCACACCACTGTAGCAACTATGCCCCATCTCCTCAGAATGATGAACATAAAGTCTCAAGTAATCTGTGAATTCATAGCAGAAATTTAACTTTCCAGTTGTTACCTATTACACTAGCTTTTTTCCCACCTGCCTCCTTCATTTTCTTTTTCCAAACGTCTGAAGGATTTGACATGAACAGACCACAGGTTGCTGTGTTATAGGATACAAACACACACACACACACACACACCCCAAAATCCCATAGAGATGTGAAAATAAATGCAATGGTACAGTTCAAAGCCATCATTCAGAGCTGTGAGAACACAACATATATACCTTACAGTTGGAAGATATGGACAACCAGATGATGGAGTTAATTATCTTCCAGGATCTAATATCTACAGTTTCAAAAATAACCACTTTACATGCTACTAATTGAAATAAACAGGAAATGGAAATACTAGTCATAAATAGGAAGATAATTTTTGAATAAGACTACCTTATAAAAATTGCTTGGATAAATTTCAGCCTGTGGGTAGGAGCTTCTGGACAGTTATTACACCAATCTGTATCTTTACTCAGTTCAGCTAGTCGGGCTGCAGCTGGCTTTCATCTTCTTGTAAAGACTCATTTTCAGGTGTAGGGCCCAAGAAGATGTTACAAGCAGGTACTCTTTCCTTCATCTATAGATACTTAGAAAATAGGATGATTTTCTATGTTCTAGCTGTTAAGAATGGCCTTATTTTAAAAATCTTCTTCCAGAATACATGCCCAGATGGCCAGCCAGTCACATAATAAGTGAAATTAAATTTTCCAGAAACATGGTATGATTACTAAGAAACAATGTGGCAGTGGAATTAAAGTGGCTAATTTGGAACCAAATATGTTACTTATTGAGATAGAAAAGGTCCTTCCTATATTAACTTAGGAGATTAACTGTTGCCATTGTAGAAAATAAATTTATTTACGACCAGCAGTTTAATTTTCAAATGCAAAAATGAATAAGACAGATACTATTTTTAGGAAAGTTCAGACACAAATTAAGGGTAATGCTAGCCAAATAATCTGAAAAATAAATATAGTGATATCTTAGAATGTATTTATTAATAAAAATAAATTGTCAAAATGGTGTGGTTGACACACAAATATATTCATTTCAATAACCAAGAGTAGATAATTCCAGCTACCTACTGTGTTTCAACAGTAAGTATTTTAAATGTAAACTTATTTAATAGATGTGTAACACAAAAATGTATTGTTTGACTATATTAAATGGTACCCAGTTGTTGCCTTTTTTTTTGCCAGGATTTCACTGATGTTTTTATTTTTCTGATTTTTTTTTTTTTTTTTTGAGACGAAGTCTTGCTCTGTCACCTAGGCTGGTGTGCAGTGGCACAATCTTGGCTCACTGCAACCACTGCCTCCCAGGTTTAAGCAATTCTCCTGCCTCAGCATCCTGAGTAGCTAGGGCTACAGGCGCAAGCCACCACGCTGGCTAATTATTATATTTTTAGTAGAGATGGGGTTTCGCACTGTTGGTCAGGCTGATCTAGAACTCCTGACCTCAGGTGATCCACCCGCCTCGGCCTCCTAAAGTGCTGGGATTACAGGCGTGAGTCACTGCTCCCAGCCTCTGAGTCTTTTTGTGCCTTATCTTCCTAAAACTTCCCCTGTTCCACATCCATTCAGAACATCTGCTGTCATGTAAATATTCCAATATATAACTGCCAGCCCATTTTTTAAAAAATGTTGTTGATTACTCTCAGAATTTCACATTTCTTTGTAAATGGTTTTCTCTCAGAGTTCATCAGTGTTAGTATCCCTGATTTCCATGATAGAATATCGAGACAGAGGAGATGATGGCAGCAACACCACTGCAATGGCTGCCAGTGCATCTGACAACATTAGGACCAAATCTTTAAAATGTGCCTTTAGACGCATGCTTATCAATAACTAAATGCATTAATAGTGATAGATTAGGCTTCCACTTATGATATCATGTATAATGCACCATGCTTAATTTTCTCCTTTCCTTTTACTGTTTAGTTTTATGAGCCAATTATTGGACTTTGAGGATTTTTGTAAAGGGCTGACAATAAAAATTGATTGCAGAGTACTTTTAGAGCCTTTGATAATAACTGCCCTGAAGAGCAAAACAGTTATACTCCCATGTTCTTTTGTAATGCTTCCCAGTAGATTATGTATTCCAGGAAAAGTATACATGTAGCATAAAACCAATTCCTGAGTTTTAAATGTAGTTTAAGAATATTGTTTCTTCACATGGACACAGGGAGGGGAACATCACACACCAGGGCCTGTTGGAGGGTTGGGGAGGGACAGCATTAGGACAAATACTTAATGCATGTGGGGCTTAAAACCTAAATGACAGGTTGATAGGTGCAGCAAACCACCATGGCACATGTATACCTATGTAACAAACCTGTACATTCTACACTTGTATTCCAGAACTTAAAGTAAAATTTAATAAAAAGGAATAACGTTTCTTACACCTTAAAGAACCAGTAATCACCTTGAAGCATTATTACAATTGAATTTATCAAAAACAATGTGACTACTGGCAATCATTCTAATTAACCTAAAACTTGTATATCTAATTATTGATACACAGCGGGAAATCTAATTGTTAATTTAAAACAGACTAAAAATATAAGTAGTTACAAATAAAAGTAAAATTCCCACTGATTCCTGAAAGATTGACCTGCATAATTATTCAAGAGTGAAAAATAATTTTGTTTATAAAATATTTGCATACTATTATAGGTTTATATAATTTATTGACCAGTATAATACACATTATTACATAACTAATTTGTTCCTCCATATTTTAAACAATTCTAATTGGTAGCTTTTTAAGGTTAATGTACTTTTTATGTAAGTCTTTGGATACTAACAGAAACAAAATTTGTTAAATCTTTTGATTAGCTCAAGAAAATAGTAAGACAATCTTTTTGAAAAGCCAGCATTCAACAAATACCCAGTGCTGGTCTAGGTTTTAGAGAATCAAGGTTCAATTCTAATCTTCCATTTATTTACTTTGGAACTGTAATCAAATGCTTTAATTTCTTTGTATCTTACTTTCTCCATTGAAGAATGGTGATAAGTTACAGCTTTCTACAAGTCTAAAGTCAGCTTTCAACAGTGAACTATGAGAAATGAACCACATAAAACAAAGACCATGTTTTCTGCTTTTTCTTCTAAGTCATATTGCTCTGTTCAGTCCATGAGGTCTGCACCCAAGACATCAGAGAACAGCCAGCTTCCAACCACTGGTCAGTAGTTTGGTCCAGAACCACTTGAACTGATCTATATACTTCCTTCCAACCTGTTTCTGACATTTCTGCTACTGGTGAAGTTTATCATTCTTCCACTTACAGTCTAACAGTGCTATTCTGCCCCCTATTCTACCCTACTTTCTTCGCTATGTTCTTGACTGTTGCTTCTGGCTTGAGGATGTGTATTTCTTCTGTCTATATTGCTTTACTTTTCTCTAAGTAATGCATTTAGCTCAACCTCCTGTTGGTGGCACTCCTGCCCGAGTCTCCCCAGACAGAGCAAGATCCAATCACTGCTTCTCTTCTGTCTGCCAATGGTGCCCTGCAGGATCAACTTCACCCACAGGTGAAGGCTGTAATGTGGTGTGATTTGAAGGGCATCAGGCTTGCCAGCCAAAACTCCCCTGGCAGCCCACCTGAAATTCCAGCCAAAGATCATTAGTGTTGCTTCTTAAAATAACGTTGTTATTTTGAATCTGAATCCTTTCAGCCCCTATTCCTTCCTTTTCATACTGAAATAATTATTTTTACATGATTACTGAAAACTGAAGGTTTCTTAAGATTTCAACAATCATGACAGCAGAAACACAGTGCTTAGTAAGCAGGGTTTTTGTGTTTCTTGTAATCTGCTTATATCCCCTTGACTCTACTTTAGTATTTAGAAGGAAAAAAAAAGTATTTTAAGAAGTTGGCCTTCTCACTAAGGGCAAGGGATTGTACAAGCACAGGGGGATGGTAATAGAAGTGATGGCAACTGTAACCAAAATGAGAAAAATCCAAGCAGACACATAAGGGAAAGTATCAAAACTGAGCCCCACCAGATGATTGTGCTGCCTGATCCAGGGATGTTGTGAATTGTTGCGGTTGTTTTGTTGCTGTCGTTGCTGCTTTGTTGCAGTGATTAGGACGCCTTTTATTTACCCATTGAGTAGGGATGTGTATTTAGCAGTTCGGCTGCAGATGTCCTCTCCCATGTCCTTTTACACAGGTGTGTAAAGGGAGCCTTTTACTGCAAAACGATTTCCAGAGTTTCCAGGGACAGAACCAAGGGCTTCTCTGGGGCCAAGGTAACCCCATACCAGTCTTTCTATTGGTCAGTCACAATCGCCACAGCCCACAGTGGCCTTGGGTGTTAGTCCTGGCACTGACTTTCATAGTGGCTCTGCACTTCCCCACCATCTTCTTGGATATCAGGCCCAGGCTGGGCAAGTGTCCTTCCACTTCACAGATACGCTCCTGCAGGCAGTACTTTCCAGGGCCAAAGTGGGCTGGGTGAGACAGTTGCTTTTTCTCCTGCTCCTCTTTCTTGGGGGTTTCTTCATTCTTCCCCAAGATTTTTTGATGTGCTCTATGACCTCCTTATTGTTCTAGGTCTCCACATCCAACAGGACTTGCTCCCCAGAATCTAAGTATTGGTGGATGTAGAGACAGGAAGGGTGATGGCATCCTGTCCTTAAACATCATAACCTGCACTCATAGGTTTCTGTATTGAATCTGAAATATGTTGAAAAACATAAATTCCCTGGTGCCCTCGCTCAGCTCTCCATGTGTGTTGTAATTCACTATCATGACCTTTGTCAAGTCCTTGGACAGCACCTCCCCCTGACTCAGGTACTGCAGGGTGGTGATGGGGGAGCGGCCCTTCATGGGCATGGGGACAGTGGTGGTGGTGGGCAGGTGGGGGGGACATGTGGCTATAGCATCAGCAAAGAAGAGAAGCCAAAGAGCACCTGCCACAGCCCAGAGGCAGACCTCACATCTCCCCTGAATTTTTGTTTCATTGTGGAGGTTATTTTTCTTATAAATGCCTCTGAGCAAGGGTGAGTTTTAACAAAATCCAGCCCTTTGCTGTTTAGAAGAAAGAACACATGAATTAATAAACGGATCATCAAAGATACGTTTAATTAATTAAGCTACTTACAACAGCACAGCACTTTTTAGAACAAATGGAAACCTATCCGTGTTGATTTGGGGTGGGGAGAAATGAGAAGAATAAAAGGACGGCCAGGTGTGATGGCTCACATTTGTAATGCAGCACTTTGGGAGGCTGAGGCTGGAGGATTGGTTGAGCCCAAGTGTTCAAGATGAGCCCAGGGAACATAGTAAGACCACCCCCACAATCTCCATTGTAAAGAAAAATTTTAAAAATAGCCAGGAGTAGTGGCACACACTGTAGTCTCAGCTGCTTGGGAGGCTGATGTGGGAGGATCACTTCAGCCTGGGTGGTCGACGCTGTGTGATTGTGCTGCAGCACTCTAGCCTGAGTGACAGAGACCCTGTCTCAAACAAAAAAGGGTGGAAGGGGCAGGACTATTTTTTCTCTCCATCTCCCACTGTGAGGAAGCTTACTGACCCTGTGCAGGGCTGAGGCACCCACAACCAGGGCCAAAGGGTAGTTTCTAAAATGGCCCATGGCCCATGTTCTGTTTTTCTCCAAAATTAAGAACATTAGCCAACAACTACTGGGCTACAACCACATTATTCTCTATGTGCATTTGGTCACTTTTTTCTTGAAAAACAGAAGAAAAATAGAAGAGCTAATGGAATAAAATATAACAGTCTTTCAAAATAGGAAAGTATCTTATGTCCCTTATAGTCAAAGTGTAAGAAATTTTTAGCCATTTTAGAATTGTGACACTGTATCGTAAGTTGCTCAATTTCACAATTCAACTGGTGACGTTGCTAAAGGCTTATATACAAACACAATTTTTATTTAAAATGACTTTGAATTTAGTTTAGCGCGTTTGCTAGATTTCACTGGTGCTACTTAAAAAAATAGGGGACATCTCAGTGAGTGAGAAAGTATTGTACTATGGAGTTGGCAAATAGGAACAAAAATTCTGATGGGGGGCGTGGGGAATTTGTGAAACCAATTAACATCATCAGTTTTAGAACATTTTCGCATTCCTCATACTCTGACAGTCAAATGTGTTAACCTCTGCTCTCTGGATCATGGCAGAATAATTAGTCAGGTTTAAAGCTTAACATCCATGTTTTATTTTACAGACAAGAAAACCGAGATCCAATGAGGTTAGACATACAGACAGTACCCTGCACATGGTATGTGTTTTAAAATATCAGCTGAGTGAAGGAAATTTTATCTAAGGCCAGAGAGTGTGGCAGAGCCAGTGACGGAAGCCAGAAGGACTTCTGATTTCTGGTAAGTTGTTTTTTAGTACTCATTTTCACATTTTCTCTAGCCATATTCAACAACACAGTAAGTAAGACATAATCCAAGTTATGTAGGTCCACAGTTTAATACATAAAGAGAGGAGGAACAACAAAACTAAAAGCAAAAAAGAATATACTGCCAATCACAAAATATGACTGTGTACTTCTAATTAAGTGATCTGTAGTGCCAGTTTTTATAAGAAGCATAACAGAATGTCCTTGCCTGATGCTCCATAGGTATAAGATCGTTACAAACAGAAAGTCGTTCTTACCTTCTGCCAAATGGGGTCAGAAGTGTTTTAGCCTCTTAAGCCCAAATGTGCATGCACGCATCTGCGCGCACACACACACACACACACACACACACAGAGAGAGAGAGAGAGAGAGAGAGAGAGAGAGAGAGAGAAATTGAAGTATATCCAAGTGTACCTAAAACCCCTCTCCTCTAAAGAATTACTAAATAAAAATCTAGTCTACTATAACTGTCCAGGTATCTCAGCAAACGGCCTGCACTGATTTTATTTTATGGAGTCAAGTATGTTATCTAAATGCAGTAGTTAACTGAGACAAAGGACTGGACTCAGTGAACCTTTTATTAACAGTCCCTTGCTGTTGTTGTTGTCTGAATGCAACTACAGATCTGCTGAAAGCATGGAGTCATTTCCTACCAAACCAGTGTTCCAAATGTAATTTCATCTGCTTGATACTTTGACATTTTAGGTCTGGAAAAGTACAGGGTGAAAGATGGCAAAGAACAGGGAAATTTTAGTTTAGAAGTGCAACAGCTCGCTTCGAACAGAGCTTTGGGAAAGCAGAATCCGAAACCACTGTGACTAATACATTTTTCAGATTTATTAAGTAGAAAGGCACACAAGCAAAAGAGAGACAAGAGGCAAACAGAATTGGCTCTTATACCAGCACTTCAGGATTCCGTGTAATGTCTTAAGATTATTTTCCTAGTTGGGTAAGAGTAATGGGTTGTAAATGTGTAACTTATTGGCAAAAGAATACTTTCTGAAAATAGTATTTTCTGCTGAGATATCAACAACAAAAAAAATGGATATAAGGGTTACACCAAGTGTTTCTCAGGATAGGGTGCACCTGTTTTAAAAGGAAAAAATCTCTAAAGACTTGTTCTCCTATTTCACATCCTTTGACCTTCAACCATTAACTTCACAATGCTAATAAGTCACAAACCAAGTTCAAATAAATCTGTGTTTTGGAAATGCATTGGACATTTGCTCATCCAGACCAAATAATGTCATTCTCAAAACAAGAAAACAGCCTAAAATTTAATCTTATTTTGCACAGATACAGCTGAAAACCCCATGTGGAGAGGGCTGAATACTTAATACCAAAATTGTGTAACTGTTGCTTCAAAAGTAATACTGTCTTTTGCAATAGCTTCATTGAAATATAACTCACATACCACACAATTCACAAATTTAAAGTCCATAATTCAATAATTTTTAGTACATTCACAGATTTGTGAAACCAATTAACATAATCAGTTTTAGAACATTTTCGCATTCCTCAAAGAAACCCTGTGCTCCAGTTATCACCTCCCAGAACACCCAAACTCCCACCCCCAGACCTAGGCAACCAAAAATCTATGTTCTATCTCTACAGACTTGCCTATTCTAAACATTTGATATAAATCAAATCATATAACATGTGTATTTTGGACTGAATTCTTTCTCTTAATAAAATATTTTATCCAATTTATAGCATGTATCAATACTTCATACCTATTACTGGTTGAAATGTCCCATTATATAGATATACCACATTTTGTTTAATCATTCATCAGTTGATAATCATTTGGGTTGATTCTATCCCTTGGCTATTATGAATAATGTTGCTATAAATATCAATGTACATGATTTTGTGTGAACATATGTTTCCATTTCTCTTGGATATATACCTAGGAGTGTAATTGATGGGTCAAATGATGGCTCCATGTATAAATGTTTGAGGAACTACTACACTGTTTTCCAAACTAGCTGCACTATTTTATATTCCTACCAGCAGTTTATAAGGGTTCCAAAATGTTTACATCTTGTTAAGACTTGTTATTCTCCGACTTTTGACTATAACCAACCAAGCGAATGTGAAGTGGCATCTCATTGTAGTTTTGATTTGCATTTTCCTGATGACTACAAATATTAAACATCTTTTCATTTGCCTTTTGGCCATTTATGTATCTTTGCTGAAAAAAACGTCCCTTCATATCCTTTACCCATTTTTCAACTGGGTTATTTGTCTTTTTATTATTGAATTGTACAAGTTCTTTCCATATTCTTGACATGATCTCCCTATCAGATATGTTTTGCAAATAATTTCTGTCATTCTGAGGGTTGTCTTTTCACTTTGAGTTTCCATATGCATTGTAGGATCTACAAAGAAGCCAGTTGGGATTATGACAGGGGTTGTGTTGAATCTATAAATCAATTTGGGGAATAGTGCCATCTTAACGATATTAAGTTTTCCAATCTATGAATACAGAATATGTTTCTATGTACTAAGATTTTTAATTTCTTTCAACAATGTTTTGTAGTTTTCAGAGTATTAGTTTTACACTTGTTAAATTTGTTCTTAAAAATTTTATTCTTTTTGAGGCTATTGTAAATAAAATTGTTTACTCAATTTTATTTTTGGATTGTTTATTGCAACAGTATGGAAATGTAATTGATTTTTATGTATTGATTTATATGTCACGATCTGGCTGAGGTTGTTTTTTAGTCATAGTTTTTTAGTGGATTATTTAGAATTTTTTTTCCATATAACTATGTCATCTCAAATAGGGATAGTTTTATTTCTTGATAATGCTTTTTTAAAATAATTATATAAAATGCTTTGGCCTTAAATGAAACAGTTGAAGGTACTATATTCCGATGTAAGAACTTAGTTATCTGGATTTGCCATCCTGGTGAAAATCTACTTTTCACTAATACAGTCATATGTTGCTTAATGATAAGGATACATTTTGAGAAATGCACTGTTAGGTGTTTTTTCATTGAGCAAACATCATAGAGTGTACTTATACAAACCTAGATGGTATAGCCTACTACACACCTAGGCTCTATGGTATAGCCTGTTGCTCCTAGGCTACAAATCTGTACATGTTACTGTACTGAATATTGTAGGCAATTGTAACACAATGGTAAGTATTTGTGTATCTCAATATATCTAAACATTAAAAAGGTTTAGTAAAAATATGGTGTTATAATCTTATGGTGCCACCATTGTATATCTGAGCCATCATTGACTGAAATGTTATAAAGTGCATGATGTTTATGATTATCTCTAATAAAATATTCTTTTTCTTCTTCTTTTTGTTTTCTGTTCTTTAATATAAGTTGTTTGGACAATTGTTTCCTTTGGCTACTATACTTCTACATAGTAAAACTGTTACTTTCCTACTAAAATAAGGAGGTTATTACTATTTATTCTGAGAAGATTATATTAACCTAACCAATCATAGGACCGGTAGTCTTTGATTCCATACAATTAGACACGTTTCTCTATAACATGATTTTACACAGGAATCCAAAGTACAAAAACCCATTAGTCTCATCACTGGCAGTAAGTAGCAATAAGTTTGTAACAATATGTATAGTACAATAGAACATCTGTCTGCAAGAGGTAACTTAAATTCTTAATGTAAGTGTCCCCCACATCATAAAATGTAAATACTTGCTATGTATGGCCACTTTTTGCCTTCTACCTAGAAATCTGCTTCTGCAATCACTTTCTACACATTGGGTTAAAAAATAGAAACTGCCTACATTTGGCACAAAGCTAATATCAATAAAAATTAGTCAAGAATTATATGACTGGTTCTGGGAACACTATGAAGCTTTTAGCATGTCTGTTTCTGTCCAAATATCCACGTATCATCCACATATAGTTGTATTCATTAGAATTATGTTTCTGAGGCACCAGTTCAATAGTTCAGCTGACAGGTTAGTGTTTTACCACAGAGTGGATTGAGTTTGGGGATAACCTCTTGATCCCAGGCTGTGACCTCCAGAACTCAGGGCATGTTACAAGGAGTATGACCATGAAGTTTCTCCACAAAAATATTCTCTTTTAAGAGGTTTAACATATTAGGAGATAGAAACATTGGCAAAGAAAGAGACTGAAAAACAGAAAGAGACAAAGATGCTACACTTAGAGTATCGTTAAACTCACCAGAAGGAGAAGATTAATCTGTAATACAGCTTCAGCTCTGTTCTTAGATATTTTGCATTATGTGCTTCTATAAAGGAAATATATGTACTCACAAGGAAGCTTTAAGCAATCAGTCTTCTAGCCTCACAGGTTGTATTTCACATTTTTAGCAATTACCCACTCATACATTTTTTCAAGCCAAGGTTTAACTGTTATAAAAACAGTTATCAAATGTATATTAAAATTTGGCAGAGTTGATAGCCTAAGTTATCATTAATTCATAATAAAGCAAACCACAAGAATGTTTATTTACAAGTGACTTATCTGAACATGCCCCTATAGATTGTATTTAAATACTGTTGATTTTTATCTCAATGAAGCACTGAAGAAACCATATTAGTAAAGAGGAAGGAAAATCAATCTAGAATTGATCCCAGAGCCTTAGCTATTCACCAGAATGACATAGATTTAAATCTTATATCTGCCCCCTCTATGGCTATATCATACTGGGAAAAATCACAAAAGCCTGTTCTCTTATTTACAAACTGGGAGTAATAGATGTATGTAGCTTATCAGGTGTTTTAGAGGGTTAGATGAGAAAATGCACATAGAAAAACTTATCACAGTACTTGGAACATAGTAAGTTCTCAAATAGACTTTGAATTTTGTTCCCATTCTCAGCCTACTTACCTGAAAATATTCACTAATAATTTACGTGTATTATATGCAATAATTTTAATTATAATCGAGACCTGATAGGAATATACTATAAATTTCTCATTTATAACATTAATTTATAATGCTTACTATTGATATTGATGAAACACTTAAATTTAGTATGTAAAATATACACACACATTTACGTATATATGATTTTTAAACTTCTCTATCTTAGCATTCAGTTTATTGCCTCTTTTACTTCTAAGAAGGCAGCACACTCTGGATGGAAGATAAAAAGATGAAAACCACAGTCCCCATTGAACCATACATCCACATTAACCGTTGCTATTATGTGCAGGCTGCATCCTTTTCAGCGGTACTAAGCACACAGTAGATGAGATATGACAATTCCTATGACGATCACCTAGACAGTTTAACATAGTACCTAGAACATAGTAGGAGCTCAAAAAGTGTTCAGTGAACAAGAATTACATCTCCTGAGGAAAGACAGAAGATAAGGTAGATTAAAACGTTGACTATTGCAAGGAAAACATCCCATTAGATATCCTATAAACCAGTATAAAATATTTTACATTATTTTTATATGTATTGCTGATAATCATATTTTGATACAGTCATACTTACATATAACTTTTAAATAAATATTAAAAATTCAGGCTGTGGCCTCAAACAATTTTTTAAAAACTTTTTTTATTGTACTTTAGATTCTGGGGTATATGTGCAGATCACGCAAGATTGTTGCATAGGTACATTCACGGCAAGATGGTTTGCTGCCTCCTCCCCCCATCACCTATACCTGACATTTCTCCCCATGTTATCCCTCCCCACCCGCCCTCCCAATGTCCCTCCCCTAACCCTGCAACGGACCCCAGTATGTGATGCTCCCCTGTCTGCGTCTACGTGTTCTCATTGTTCAACACCTTCCTATGAGTGAGAACATGCAGTGTCAAACAATTTTTTACTAATAAAGGATATAGAGACTTGGGACTGGGGTTGTATGTGCTAAAATAGTCCTCATCTATCTACATACCCATCTATCTCACTATTAATCCATCCATCATTTTTTAGCTTGAAATTTCTCTCACTCCAAATTTTTGTTGTTTACACCCAGATATGATAGAATACAGGAGGTATGACTAAATATCATAAAATATTTAGTGAACATAAAATAGATTGTGAGAAGTCTCTTAGGTATCCAATTCCCCAAACCTCTTAGTTGCCACACAAATTATGTTACCAAAGTAACTCTACTTGACAAACATTTATGTATTTGAAATACTCCACAACTCATAGTTGGAAAACATGTCTTGATGTATAGTTTGTATTTCTCTTGCTGAATTATAGCAATATTCTTCTTACTAAGCCCTCAGTAGGAGTTTTTGCTCGTTAGTTTTTGGTTTGTTCATTTAGTTTTTATAAAGGGGCTGTAGCTGCCTCTGTTTGTGAATAGTCCCACTACCTTCATTCATCTTAGAATCTTTCTTCATTACTTATTTTCTATCATAGATTGTCCTCTAGAAAAGTGGTCCTCCTATATGAATATAAAACATCAGTAGTATGTGTTATATATAGCATATGTGTAATAAATACACATCAGATGGAAACTAAAAAAGATGGGGTAAAATAAAATTTACCATATTTTAAATAATTGTTACTTATCAATTGAAATAATTTTGCTCTCTAATGTTAGTAATATTTTATTGAGACAAATATGATTGAATGTTTTATTTTTTAAAAAGATTTGGTCAAACACTTTGTAATATAACTATTGAAAGCTGCTTCTAAACTCAGTATGTTGCAATATATTGTTTTAAAGGGCTGTTATAACCAAAAATCATCCTTTACAAGCTGCATAGCTCCAAATAAGGGAGGTATAACATAGGCTCTGCTTAATGAATTAAAATACCATTTTAAGTCCCATTTGCTGATTACATAGAGAATTTTTGTTGGAATCCAGTAAATAAATTTCCATCTTCCCTGGTAACAATCGGTTGTCATGCTAATTAGAAGGTATTGTGCATCTTTATCTAGCAGAAGTCTTATTTCAGCTGGTCCATTACTTCCTGGTTCATCCTCTAGTACTGGGTCACGTGACTGCCTCCAAGGCCATGTTTTGGTTAAGGAGAAGATGATTTTGCTAAGGAAGCAGCAAATACATACATACATACATACATACATATATATATACACACACATACACACACATATATATATACATACACATGTGAATCAAAGTTTGTCAAAATCTTGTAAATAAAAATTGGCGTTTATTGATTTACTTGTGCCTCAACAAAAATAAAAGTTTACACGAAGCTTTCAGATGAGGTCTTCTGGCTTAATAGTTGAAGATAGAGTAAGAGAGAAAGAAGGAACAAAGGAAGGAGAGAGAGAGATGGAAAAAGAAAAAGATCTTTTATGGTACAGCAGAAGGAATATTTACAACATTAAATGTAAGAGGGATAAAGTACAAGGTAATAAAGACAGAGGCTGTATCTGTCTCCTTCCTAAGTACTCCATTTAGAATCTGATCCTTGCATGGTTTCCAAACCCAGCAGTTGAAACGAACCATGATGGATGGAGCGTAATAATTGTGTGATACGCTTCATATGGTACCTTTCAGAATCACATGCTATCTTGAGCATCATTTATGAGAGGAAAGGAATGTTCTACATCCAATCCCTTCTCAGTCTTAGCTTATAAATTGGCTTCATAATAAAAAGGAATCACAACATTAAATGGAAGCACGTCTAACAGTAGTCCAAAAAAAATGCAGCCTGAGATGCTTCTTACTTTCTGTGGGCAATTCTGTTTCTTTCATGAAAACTTGATTTTATAAGTAACTTAGTGGGTTGCTCCTGGTGACTTTTGTGATTTTACATTTGGATGAGATAACATGGAGTCTCTTAGTTCACAGTATGAACATAATTCTGGCAATTTCTGCATTTCCCTCAGACCATCTGTCTTATTTACCAAAAAGCAAAAGCTTAGCTTTATAAATGAAATTTCAAGTCAAAGGAATAAGACTTAGGGATTAAGAACTATGATGCAATGGACTATGTGGTCTCTTAATAATATATAAATGTACAAATAGCCACTTCCCGTGAAACGAAACTATGAGCAAAGGCTTTGATTTCTGAGCTAGGAGGAAATTTACTGAGCAATACCGATAAGGAAACAAGTGTGGAACATTTATGTTATTTGACTCATTGTGAAGTTTTTTTGTTTTGGTTTGGTTTTTGTTTTCTGGGTTTTTTTGAGACAGGGTCTCGCTCTGTCATGTAGCTGGAGTGCACTCACTACAGCCTCAGCCTTCTGGGCTCACATGATCCTCCCACCTCAACCTCCTGAGTAGTTGGGACTACAGGCATGGACTACCATGCCCGGCTAATTCTTTTTATTATTACTTTTGTAGAGAGATGGAGTCTTGCCATGTTTCCCATTCTAGTCTTGAACTCCTAGCTCAAGCAATCCTCCTCCCTGAGCCTCCCAAAGTGCTAGCATTATGGGTGTCAGCCACCATGTCTGGCCATTACGGAGCTTGTTTTGGCAAAGCAGGTGCCACAGTGCAGACTGTCTTACTCTGAAACCAAAGTTCTTTCCATGAACTTTTTTATTTTCACCTCAGAAAATAATTGCAAAAGAGGCAGTGGGCTTGATTTAAGGGTAGACATTTCTAATGCCCTGGAGCCCTGGAAAGGCTGCATAACAGGTCATACTAGGAAGCATGACAGTGGCTTGCATTCTGAAGTCTCCTCATTGGGACAGGAGCTTTAATAACTCAGCTGAATGGTAGGTGTTCTTATCCAGTATTTAATTAAATTGTGCTTTGAGGAAATATTACTAAGTTTCTCTCACAGTATTAAGTTTTGCCATGTTCCCAGCTTCCAGTCTTTACCACAGTAATTCACAACTCAGACCTTCACATTACAGTTAGCTGAAGAACTGAAAACTATGAAAACAAGGGTCACCACCTTAGGACAGTGAAATAAGAATTGCTAGGAGATTGCCTGGAACAGTATTTTACTGTTATTACTATTATTGTTAAAAAAAAACAGAAATATTTCTTTTTAAGTGCCCCCAAGTGATTTTAATGTATAATCAGGGTCGAGAATTCCCACACTCCAGAGGAGAGCTATGGGAGCTTTCTTCTTGACCATCTGCTAGTTTTAATTGTCCTTAATGAGAGTCTCTGCTAGAGGTGGTAGACCAGACTTACAGCTCAAATCTTAGGTCAATGCACTTTCTAATCTACTTTGTTTAGAAAAGTCGCTCTAATACCATGTTCTCACTTTCCTGTTCATCAGAATCCACTGGAGAAACTGCTAAAACAGATTTCTAGTCCCCATGCCCGAAGTTCAGAATATCTAGGGTGAGACCAGAGAATTTGTATTTCTAAGATCCCAGGTGATGCTGTTGCTGCTGGTCCTGGGATCACACTTTGAGAACCTTTAGTGGTTGATAAAAGTGTACTGATTCCTTCCTTTATAATGATTTTTTCCGTGGAAGGCAAAATTCTTTGATAACTCACTCTACCAAGTCCCTGACAACTTCCCCTCTCATCAGTGACTCATGGCTAGCAAATGTACTGCCTCTCAATAGCATGAGTAACCTTCTAGCAGATTTTGCCAGCAAGACTCTGCTATTTGCTTTTATTTCTTACTGAATAACTCTCTTTTCCTCAGAACATTTCAAATAATGTTTGAAAGGAGCAATCTTCTAAAGATATAAATGTAGCACAACTGTGGTGACACCACAGTATCTCTTCTCCATGCCATGTAGACGTGGATAGCAAGTATGTAACATTTTGTTTCCTCACACAGTACAAATAAATGGGTAAAATGTTCCCCTAATCTTCCTCCTTCTAAATTTATTAATCCAAGGAAACTCCTGTTGGTAAAGGAAAACTGAAGCCTAAAATCTAGGAGTGCCAGGATAAACTTAAATCAAGAAAATGTATGAATCAGGCAGCAGCAGTGGCTCATACCTGTAATCCCAGCACTTTGGAAGGTCGAGGCAGGAGAAATGCTTAAACCCCAGAGGTGGAGTTTGCAATGAGTTGGGATTGGGCCACTGTACTGCAGCCTGGGTGACAGAGCAAGACTCTGTCTCAGAAAAAGAAAAAAAATGTGGATCACTGAAAATTTAGAATTGAAAAATGAGCTAACATTTGCTGAATACCTACTATGAACCAAAACATTGCATTGTGAATTTTTAATTCACAGGACAGCAATCTGTGTTTTAGCAAGCCTTTCAGGTGATTCTTATGCAGACTTGGGTTTGAGAACTGCTGCTCTAAGAACATACATATTTGAATGTTGGCATTTTGGAAGCAAGAAACAAACTCTTTGAGGTTTTAACAGACCTGGCAAGGTTTCCCCTGAAAGAGAAAGACATACTAAGGGAAATAAGGTGCCTGGAAACTTGGGAAGAAGAACCCTACAGGGTAGGAGCAATGTTGAAGAAGTAATGGAGCTGTCACCTGTGTCAGACATGCTGCATGTGTGCCTATTGCCCTATCATGAGTGTATGCAGGCAAAATAAACTAGGAGAGCCTTTCTGGAAGGTAAAGAGGGGATGTTTCAGACATAGCCCAACTGGGTGATTTCGGAATCCCTTCTGACCCCAGGAATGCAACCATTCTGAATGTTCATAGGACTATCTTAAAAATATGTCACAGATGTAAGTGAATTTATAGATTGAGTTAAGAAAGAAATCAGGTTGGAAGAGAGGGTAAAGCAGGGGATGGAGAGAGAGTGCTGCCTGAGTCAGGCAGATTCAGACTTAATCCTTACAGTCACTTCCTAGCCGGTGATCTCAGGCAAATTACTTAATCTAGCTCAGGTTTTGTCCTTATCTATAAAAGGGGATAATCATACCTACCTCAGAGAATTGTTGGGAGGATTAAAAGAGATAATGACATGCTTGGCACCCATGAAATGCAACTGTCCAGAAGCAGCTGCCAGCCCCAGCTCTCCCTCTGGCTAAAGGAAGTCATCCTACCTTTTATTGTAAGTAGGAGTTTTTCGATGGAATTTTCATTTTCATTATCTGCCTTGTCTTGTGTGATTAGAAATGACCAGAGAGAAATGAGCCTCGCCTTCCATGAACTGGTTACATATCAGCCCTGTTCTCTCATCTGGCTCCCAACCTCTCCAGTCTCTCCCTCAGCTCTTGCGTGGGTGGGGGTGGCGCCTCAGGCATGTTTGTATATTCCTCCAACACTCAGCGAGCTCTGCTCCAAAATCAGCCTTAATTAGTCATTTACCTAGCATAACTCAGCAAATCTGTGTTTGAAGTAGAATTATTCCATGTAGAATTTAATTTCCCTGTTTCCCATTTCACCTTATTGAGGTGAAATGGGCTATTGAGGATAGAGAAGGCTTAGGTCTCATTTTTTCTTCAGTCTGCCTGTTTTGAATTTGTGAATTTAAAAGTAAAAACCTCTTAGACACAGATGAATTCTGCATGCCAGCTACCTGTCAAGTGTACCAAATACTCAGCCAGCTACTGCATTAGGTTTTGGTTTAAAGGCACTCTAAATGATTTATTGTTTTTAAATTATTTACATGGCATTATTCCTTTCTTGTAAAATGCAAAAGTGCTGTCAGGAACAGCACGGAAGCAAGGTTATGAATGGTACTACAAGTAAATCAAGGTAATTAGAGGCTTCAAGTTGCAAATACTGACAAGTTCTCCACCAGCCACCACTTCACGGATGATAATAAAATTTGCATGATTTCCTGACATTATGTTCACCACATATTTTCACTGCATGCTCACTGTAATTACTTAGGGCATGATCTCACACTTCTAGCAAGCAGAACTCTCACTGAACCCAGTCGTGACTATTATAGATGCTTAGAAATGAAGTGGATGGAATTAAGGGGAGAGTTCCCTACATAGCTTTAGGGATCTGTGATGTATCAACTGAATCTTGACAGGTAAGAATAAGGGAAATATTCTCAACCACTCCTAAACTATTATCAGCTTAAATTATGACGAGACTAAGGTGTCTTGAAGACAAAATTTGGGTCCTGGGTTTTCTAACAACTGATTTCTGTAATTTGTTTTCTGAATCTCTGATGTCAAGAAAAAAAATTATCAAAGGTGATTTTAATCCCTAATATGGAAGTACACCAAACATAACCCTAGGTGTAACTATGGGGAAAAATTCTGTGTTATTTTTCAAAGATCAGAATGGACAAGTAAGAAGGATTAAAAATACCAAAGATCAGCGGACACCTCTAGAAGTATAGGGTGACTAAGGCAGGTCAACTCAATGTCTAAATTCCATAAGTAACTCTCATTTGGTCAAGTAATTCCTTAATGCTTGGTGGAACATTCATTTATACCAGAACATAAATTCATACACTCTCCTTGTTTTGGCTCAGTGAACCAAACTTATATCTGACCATTTGCTCTTCTTTTCTAAATCCAGAGCACCCTCATATCTGTCTCAATAAAGGAGGAAAAATTTAGGTTTTGAACTATGTAATATACTACGAGTATATATATCAAAGATGAAGATACTGTATAAACTAAAACTTAGTAATTAATAACTATCCTTCTAACATTGAACTAAAAGACAGGAGAGAATAATTGATTCTGAGCTATGCCTTGTGAACCATAGGAATTTATATAATAATTCAGCCTCAGTCTTTTAAACCTAAAAGAGAGAAAATTACTCATACACATGCCATTGTCATAAGAACTGAAGAAAGGAGATGAAAGCACTCAGCACAGTACCTGGCATTGAATATGAATGCAAAGACAGAGCAAATTATCCAGAAATGTCCTATCCTTTCATAGGTCTTCTACTTAGTTCACATAGCATGGAAAGTCTTACACAGAAAGTTAGTGTCTGAGTTAAGAGCAAGTTAGGAGACAGCAAGAAAAAGAGGCTTATTTTTAAGAATTTAATAACACTCTGTCAGACCTGAAATGAAAGACAATTTGGGGAGTTAATTATCTCTTCCCTCACCATGGAGAGCAGCTGGTAACATTGCAATTTTTAAAACAACCTAGATGAGGCAATCCAATCTTAAGTATTGGACGTTATTACTCCAAATCATCGCACTTCTAAACCCAGAAGTATCTACCGGTAAACCTTTAAATAATGAAATTCATTAAGGATTCCCAGATCTTGGGCTGGCTCTGGTTAAAGTTTACAACCACAGTTACTGGATGTACCTTACCTAGAGCTGTAACAATGCAGATATCTCCTTTCTTTGTATGAAGATGTTGGGGCGGTGGTCACTTCTGTGATGGTAAGGTCTATGAACTTGTAGTAACATATATGCAATCTTTAAAAAAGTGGAATAAAAATCTGTTGTAAATAGTTTGTGTTAATTAGCCTGAAGATTACATCAAGCTCTGCGGTAGGTTTACTCATATTTAATTATATCCATTTTTAAACCAGTAGTAACTTATGAGATTTCTGGAATGTGTTTAGTAATCCACTGAGAAGACTGACTCAGAGTCATAGAAGAAAGATATCCAGTGTGTTCAATTGCTGTGACTGTTGACTTTGATCATTTGTTACCCACACTTTAAGATGAATGGGGAATGCGTCAAAAGTACATAGTTCAATTAGCACAATAGCAAGTATGAAGCTATTATGTAGATGTGACATATTTTCTATTAAATCATATGAGTGGTCATAACTTCTGCTAAAAATATGTATGTCATTTTTCAAGTGCCCTTTATTTTGCCCTTGATTGTATTTTGAAGACAAAACAAACCATCTTTTGTAGCATGCAGTCGTCTGCTCATTTTGTTGCTGTTGACAATGGTGTTCTCTTTTCTTCTACTCAAGATATGTGGAAAAGTGGTCTTAACAAAGCTCTTAGACACAAGATCATATACTTTTTGAATGAGTACCTTACTACTGAATGTGTGCCTTATCATAGAAATATTTAAGCACATCTTAAGGTCAGTTCTTATAAGGGCTATTACCATCGTTTTCCACTTTAGAGAGCTTTTAATCAAATGTCTTAAATTATAATTAATGTAGCAGCTGGTCAACCAACATGCTTACATGAATATTTTTATAAAAGCTTATATTTGGATAGTGCCTTAGCAGCAATTTACTCCAATTTCTTATGTCTTTGTGTATACATTTCTATCTTTGCCTTGTTTTTTTGTCATGTTTTTGTTTATAACTTTAATTTTTTTTCCTTCTCTTTCTCTTTTCATTTGAAAAGAATTTATTCTGAGAAAGAAAAAAAGAGTCTTAGAAAAGAAGTGAGCTTCTGTATCAGAGATTGGTGGGGGTATGCCCTTCCTTGGGAGAGTCAAGTTGAAAGTAAGATTTAAACCTCATAAGAGAGCTTAATGTTTTTGGTTACCTCTAAGGTAGAAATCATCTCATTGATTCCGTCTACACCAGAGTGGAATGATGTTAAAAGACCTTTGAGAATCGACTTATACCAGCAAATTATATGAAGAAATATTTGTTAATTTTTTATCCCTTTAATCAACTATACTAATTAAACTGTGTCTTATTGGCATTCTTCCCCCCATCTCAATAGTTGATAACTGTTAAATAGATCATTTCTGAATGCACCATGTTCAGAAGTTTGAGTGACTGTGTGTTCTAAAAGAAGACTTCCTTTTATTCATATCTATACAACAGTGTCTTTCTAAAGGGAATTTATAAAGGTCTGGGGAATTATGGTGAAAGAACAGAGTTCTCCACGATGACATTTGCAGTCTGAACAGGTAGTTCAGTCCTAAATGTATTCAATTCGGAAACCAAGCTAGAGGAGAAGCAGCAGAAAGCCCAGATCTCATTGCTGGGATACTTTACAATTTATCAGGTCAAACCCCAATAATATGTCCAAGCTCTTTCAGTTAATTTGTGGCAGAGCTAAGCTAAAGAATAGATTTCTATTGCCAGTCAGCTCTTTCCTTTACAGAGCAGTGAATGCAAATGGCTCCCAGCTTTAAAGAACTTAAACAACTAGGCTGGGCCTGGTGGCTCACACCTATAATACAGCACTTTGGGAAGCCAAGGCGGGCGCATCACGAGGTCAGAAGTTCAAGACCAACCTGGCCAATATGGTGAAACCCTGTCTCTACTGAAAATACGAAAAATAGCCTGGCATGGTGGCACATACCTGTAGTCCCAGCTACTCAGGAGGCTGAGGCAGAAGAATTGCTTGAACGCGGGAGGCGGAGGTTGCAGTGAGCTGAGGTTGTGCCACTGCACTCCAGCCTAGGCGATAGAGTGAGACTGTATCAAAACACACACACACACACACACACACACCCAAACAAAAGAACTTAAACAACCAATAAGACAAAACACATGGAACAACCAGAGGAAGAATAAGACTTCTCTAGTCATTTTTACACATATGCATATAGTAAGTTTGATAAATATTAGCTGATAACAAAAGGCATGGCTTCTTAAAGTTATATTTAAAATGGTTAAATGTTAATATAATTCATTTTTAATTGCTGCTGAGTCGGTTTAATTTGAAACTGATATATTTAATAATGTATATATGATCTAGAAAATAAAACGAAGCATGCATCAAGCAATTGCCAACTCAATTAATTGAGTCTAGTAAGAAGGACAGACTATTTAAAATTTTAATCTCGACTGTATGGTTAATGCTTGACTTTGGACCTAAATTATCTAGGTCATGTCCTCATTTCCTTGGGCCAAGATAAATATGCTACAAAAATACAATTTTTTAAAAGTTAATCAGATTAAAGATGGTTACTAACATTAAAAAATAAAAGTTAATATCAGAAGATACAAAACAGAACAAGACAAAAGTGTATTTGGCACAGTAAAGGACCCACTGTGGCTGATACCTAATGCTTCAATCTTCTGCTTCATCTGTAAAATAAAGATAAATTTTTCTAACTTACTAGGTTTTTACGAGGGTAAAAACCAATCATTTCTGTTATAACCCAACATATATTTCTTAAAAAATCACTGCAGTATGCAAAATTGTGGAATAAAAACCACAGGACTCATAAGAAAATGGGATTAAGTGATTAATACTCAAAAACTTCGTGAGGCAGCACTTTTTACAATAGCAAAGACACAGAACCAACCCAAATGTCCATCAATACTATATTGGATTTTAAAAACTGTGTTACATATACACCATGGAATACTATGCAGCCATAAAAAGGAAAGAGATCATGTCCTTTGCAGGGACATGGATGAAGCTGAAAGCCATCATTCTCAGCAAACTAGTGCAGAAACAGAAAACCAAATACTGCATGGGAGTTGAACAATGAGAACACATGGACATACCCTGGGGCTAGTTGGGGACTAGGGGGCTAGGGGAGGGAGAGCATTAGGACAAGTAGCTAATGTATGTGGGGCTTAAAACTTAGGTGATGGGTTGATAGGTGCAGCAAACCACCATAGCACATATATAGTTATATAACAAACCTACACATTCTGCACATGTATCCCAGAACTTAAAGTAAAATAAAAACAAACAAATAAATAAATAAATAAATAACAAATGTTCATCAGAGACATGGAAAAAATAGGAGCCCAGTAAAAAGTACACATAGTTTTAAACGTTAAAAGTTTAAGAAATACACAAATACTGTAATAAATAGGGCATCTTACCTTTAAAAGGGTCTCAAGTTTGCTTGTACTAAAGTTTCTAGTGTGTTCTGTGTAAAAGAAGAAGAGAAGAAATAAACTAAGTGAGAAAAAAACTTCTTCTGTCATAAAGAAAGTTAGAGAAAAAGAAAAGAGAACAGAGGAAAAATTCAAAAAAGCTTAAAGAGAGGGACAATAGGACACGTGCTGGGCTGCATGACTACGCTAGCAATAGAAAGGATTGAAGCTTGTGAGCTATCATCAAGTGGTTTGTATTAGTCTTCCCAGGCTGCCATAACAAAATGCCACAAACTAGGTGGGTTAAACAACAAATTTATTTTATCAGTTCTGGAAGTCTGAGCTCAAAGTGCCAGCAGATTCAGTTCCTTTTGAGGGCTCTTTTGCTGGCTTACAGAGGGTTGCCTTGTTGTTTTGTCCTCACTTGCTGTTTTTCTATGCGTAGGGAGAAAGAGAGCTCCAGTGTCTCTTTCTTTGTTTTTAAGGACCAGTCATAGTGGATTAGGGTCTCATCCTCTGACTTCATTTAACCACAATTATCTCCTTAAAGCCCCTATCTCCAAATACAGTTATGTTAGCGGTGAGGATTTCAACATAATAATTTTGAGGGGAAACAATTTAGTCCACAACATTGTTGAATTGTAATACCAGATATGAATAGGTGTGGCTCATTAATCTCATGAGGTATGTGTATATGTATATTTTGTATTTCCACATGGCTCGGTTCAGCTGAAATATCTAGTGTTTCTCACAAATGAAGTTGAGTATTAGTCAACACAAAATTTACATTATGCTCAAACTGCTTTGCATTCTATCAATGGAGTTGAAACAAATTAGTGTTTTCAAAACAACTGTTGTAGCAAAACTAATTGTAGTCGTTCAATCAATAAATATTACCTGAAACTATAAAACTACTGGAAGAAATGCTGCACAGCATAATCTTTATAGGATAAACACTTCATGACATTGTGCTGGGCAAAATAGTTTTAAGTAAGACCTCCAAAGCACAGCTAACAAAAGCAAAAATAGACAAATGGGATTACACAAATGGAAAAGCTTTCATACAGTGAATGAAACAATTAACAGAGTGAAAATTAAATCTATGGGCTAGGAGAACATATTTGTAAACTATACATCTGACCAGGGATCAATGCCCAGTGTATAAAGGAAACTCAAACAACTCAACAGCAAAAAACAAAAAAACAAAAACAAACAAAAAACCCCAAATAATCCAATTTAAAAATAGGCAAAAGACCATTTTTAGTCGACTTTGAAGACAAACAAATGGCCAACAGGTATACGAAAAAAATGCTGAATGTCATTAATCATTTGTGCTAAACACAAATGAAAACCACAGCAAGATACCATCTCGCTCTAGTTAGAATGGCTATTATTGAAAAAAACAAAAGAAAACTGTTGGCAAGGATGTGAAGAAAAGGGAATACTGATGCATGATTTGGGGGAATGTAAATTAGTAAAGCAGTTATGAAACACAGAAGGAAATTTCCTCAAAATATCAAAAACAAAACTACCCTATTGTCCAGCAATCTCCCTACCAGGGATATATCCAATAGAAATACATGTGTTGAAGACATATCTGCACTCCCATGTTCATTGCAGCACTATTTACAATAGCTAAGATATGGAACCAAATAAGTATCCAACAATGAATAAACACATAAAGAAAATGTGGTAAATATACACAATGAAATACTTTTCAGCCATAAAGGAAAATGAAACCCTGTTATCTGGACAGCATGAAGGAACCTGGAGGATATAATGTTACGTAAAATAAGTCAAACACAGAAAGACAAATAAGAACAGCTGATATTATAGAAGCAGGGAGTGGAACAGTAATAACCAGAGACTGGAGAGGGAGGCGAGGGAGGAAGGAAAGATCGGGAGACTAGGTCAACAGGTACAAAGTTACAATTAGATAGAAGGAATAAGTTCTAATGTTTGTTGCACAGTAGGGTAACTATGTTAATAATGTGTTGTATGATACAAAATATCTAGAAGAGAGGCTTTTGAATGTTCTTACCACAAAAAAGTCATAAATATATGAGATGATGGATATGCTAGCTACCCTAATTTGATCATTATACAACATATATTTATATTGAAACATCAGATTGTATCCCATAAATATGTACAATTATGTGTCAATTAAATTTTTTAATAGTAGAAAAAGTATAATATTCATATTACTTTTGGTGGATTATCCTAAAATTAATCAAAGAGTAGTTATATATTTGTATATTTGTTGGTGAATGTCTCAGTTTTAGGCCGTACAGATATTTACTAATATT
The DNA here is from genome assembly GCA_963573385.1 of Cacajao melanocephalus. Lineage (NCBI taxonomy): Eukaryota > Metazoa > Chordata > Mammalia > Primates > Pitheciidae > Cacajao > Cacajao melanocephalus. The sequence goes on from CAUYLG010028231.1 coordinate 50,532, forward strand.
AATATGCTATTTTATGCTGAGCTCTTAACTGTTTATCCTAAAGCAGATCCTTAGAATCTTGACCACATCCAGCAAGGGCATAGAAAATTGTCTAGGGGAGCTTGCAAACATGGTGATACCACATTAGGGTTTAAGGCTTTCCTAACCTTTCTACAAAATTTACCTTACTGAAAAATCAGTGAATCGTTGTGAGGTTTTTCATGTTTGGCCAGAGAATGAATTGCACTTTCAGACAAACTTAGTATTCCAGCTGGAGAGCTTATTAGAATTAAAGCTTGACTACTCATTCTGGCTAATCGTATAGTTCACTTTCAACCCTCTAGCCTTTTCTAGAATAGAGAATATTGTCATTCCAATAAATAAATAAATAAATAAATAAATAAATAAATATTGAGTACCTCTTTTGTGGCAGGTCCACATCAGGCACCAGAAATCCTGCAGTGAAGAAGCCAAGCAAAGTGTCTTTACACAAGGTGTTTACATCCTACTGGGGGTGAGGGATGGGGAACAGACTACTTATATAACCCTGAGGAAATCAGTAAACACAAAGTATACAAGATAATTAAGGAGCATGAAAAATAAGAAGGGGATGAAATTGAGTAAGTGGGGGAAGACACTTCAAACAGTCATCAGGGAAGGCATCTCTGAGGAGGGAAAGAGTAGAACAGCTGAACAAATGGGGGAAAGGCATGCCAGGCATTGGGTTAAAGCAGAGTTAGTGAGGTCAAAGAGACTATGGGATTTAAAAAGAGAGTGAGAAAAGGACTAGATCCATCTCAGTGGACTGGGAAGCCACTGAAGAGTTCTGAGCAGGAAGAAGACGTGATTTCTGTTTTTAAAATTTCACTTTGTCTTCTCTGTAAAATCCACTATAGTGAGAAGAAGAGAGGCCAGCTGAGAGACTGTAGTGACAGATCAAGCCAAAGATGGGGTATGGAGTAGAGACAGCTAAAGGCGACAGAACTCAGAATTTGTTTAGAAGTTTAGCCAAAGGAGTTGCTGGTGTACTAGATGAGGGTTATGAGAGAAAGGAAAGGCACAAGAATGATTCCTAGATTTTTGGCTCGAGTCACTGGATAAATCATCGTGCTGTTTATTAAATAGTAGAAGTCTGGAAGCTTAACTGGTTTGGGAACAAGAGTTGAGTTTTGAACATGTTAAGCTTCAGATGCCTGTTAGATATCCTGTAGCAATATAGAATTGCTACAACAGGCAGTTGGCTAAGGGAATGTGGAATTCTGGGAGAGGTTGAGATGAGCGATTTAAATGTGGAAGTCGTCAACATACATCTGGTATGTAAGGCAGAGGTGAGATCACATGGGAAGTGAGTTTACAGAGAGAACACAGAAGAGGAAAAAACTGAGCCCTGGGGTCCTGCAAGGTTTACAGGTCAGGCAAAAGAGGAGCTAGCCAAAAAGACAAAAAAGAAACAGCTGCTGAGATAGCAGAAAGGCCAGATGCATGTGGCACTTTGTAAAACACGTAAAAAATGTGTTTTATGAAGAAAGGGTGATCAACTTTTTGAGACTTTCAGACATATCAGTAGTAAGTCACAAATTGATCACATGCCTCACATAATTTAGGAAAGACAGTCCATGTGCCTTAGTATTACATGTACAAACACACACAGCTAATGTTTTGGGAGGTTGAGCAAAGAATTAAGGCCTCAAGATCACGCTTTGAATAAAGAATATTTTAGGCTTTGTATGGCCACTGAAACTTTTGAAGTTTGCCTTGCTTATGCGTATAAACTTCTTTATTCCCATGAGAATCTTGAAATATGCTCCCATCCCCAGTTGTAGAAAGAGGATCCTCTTCTTATTCCCCTCACACTTTTCTTTGGCAGTCCAGGCCACTCTCTTGTGTTTCCTGACCACAGTACCTTTTCCCAGAGAATGGATTCCCCTGCAACACTCTGAGGCTGAGAGTAGCACACAGCAGGTTCACAGGGAGTGATCATCGGAGTTACATTTGTACATAGTAGTGCCAGACCTAGCAAATAAAAATACAGGATACCTATGCAATATTTGGAGCCTACTTATACAAAAAAATATTCATTGTTTATCTGGAATTCAAATTTAACTGAAAGTATTGTCTTGTATCTGCCTTGCTACACATAAGGAAGTAAAAAAGGCAGGGTGGAGGGAGAAAATTATCCTCTCTATGCTGGCAACGGAGGCCTCAGCTGATTCTAGAGGTGCTTTGAAGCTGCTATGGCCCTTCATATTGATTAAGAATCCTGGCAAGGAGGTCAGGCCATTGTATTTCTGAATCAGCTAGTTATTGGCCTCAGGGTACCCTGGGAGTGAATGTCACCTTGGCAGTTCCCTAAGGGTAAGGGGCACAGCCTTGACCAGCTACATATTCAGCAGCTGAGTTATGAGCACTGAAGAGGGAATCTGGACCAAGCATCAGGTTATCCTAGGTTTAAATGCTAACATCTTCAAAGCCATTCATTTCCTTTTAGGTGGTTTACTTCTATATCTAATTTGGTAAGGCAGCTAAATATATTCTGAATGCTGTAAGTGCTATATTAAAACTAAAAAGGGCTGTTCAAAAGTAAGGTGGCAGTACTTATTACAGTAGTCCAGTTCCTCCCCCATGGGTTATATAGAGCATATTTGTTTAATTGTTCATCCTCTCATCTAGGCTACAAGCTTCTTGAGGAAAGAAGCCAGGTCTTATTTATCTCTGCATCCATCACTTAGTGGCATATTTGGCATATAGTAGGTACTTAAAAAATGTCTATGGAAAACAGGGAATAACTAAGCAAGTCATCCAAATGATAATTTACGAGAGTTAGACCTATCCTCTGTGAGGATGGAGGGAAGTGATATTAGGCCCCCAAATCAACGTGCGACATCATTTTCATTTTTCCTCCTATTTTCGTAAGCAAAGCAAAACTGGTTCTGTGCTCCCTGGCCTTTGGGTCTGTTTTTAAGTCAACTAATACATCTTGACCAATCTCTGAATCATTCCGTTCACTAGATGTTTACTGAGTCACTGAGTGCATTATTGTTTGGATGTATGATTCATGACATGTTTTAAAGAGTTAAGGAGACATGGATCTTTTCTCACTTGTGTCCCTTTTGGAACCTTAGGAACCTTCTGGAAACTTTGAGGATCTCCTTTCTAAAGGGAAGTGGACATTCTACACTCTGGTGAGAAGAACAAGAGGCTTCTATTTCTCTCTTAACCTGAAACCTCACCTCTTATGAATGTTTCCTTCCATTAATCCTTGAGTGAGTCACACTGATCCTTGATGATAATCCTCTGGTGGACATGCTTTCTCTCTTAGAATGAGTATTAACATAAAGTAGTCTCCAGATTCCCTAAAGCCAGACTAGTGATCCCAAATTTTAACCACACTGGGTCTTGCCTGCACATCCTGCCTCTGGCTGCACACCCACCTTTACGCCCACAGCATGAAGCTGTGACCACAGAGGCAGACACTTGCAGGGTGGTCTTCTAAGCACACCCTAAGGGAAAGAGACATGAAATATTTATTGACTACAGGCCAATGTTACAGGAACGCTGGCTGAAAGCATTGCAAGGGTGCCTCTATAACAACCAAAGTAGACACAGCAACATTTGCCAACCCCCTTAAATGTCCTGGGGGAGGTTTGTTTGCACTAATCCTAGCAGTCCAAAAAGGAGCAGCTGTTCTCAAAGGAAGTCTGATATATATAATCCTTTCTTTAAGACCAACAGTGGGAGGTGGTATTTAATAAAAAAGGTGCTAGATTGTTAACAATGTTCTTGCTTCCAGCAAACAGGTAGAAAAAGAACTGAAATGTTAAGCAAGACCCAGGACCGTCTTTAATAATACATCTTGATTTTTTAAATTCATGCAATTATTTCTGTGCTATAGACATTCTTGTCTTGGGAAATAAATTTGAGAAGCACAGGTCAGTTTTTTTTCCAATTTCTGAGCAATCTTGAAATCAGATCATATTGCTTTTCCAATCCCAGCTGTAAGGTAAATGTTTGTTATAGCAGATGCAATTAGAAAAGCCTACAGACAATTTTCTTTTGTTCTATTAAATCTCTATCTTTAAATAAGCATAGAAACATCTTGCACCTTTGATAACATCCTATAAGTTATTAAACAATTAAAAAATGCTAAGAATTCCCAAAAAGAGCATCAAAAAAACCTTGTGATTTATTTCTAAAACATGTAATGTAAAGTACAGCTTAAGCTTTGGGGTCTATCCTGGTCAACAGCGACCCAACATACTAAATTCCTTAGGCAAGAATAAGTCATTTTTAACCTACCAAGAACTGGATATCATGTTCTAAAGCTGTGGTTCACTTCCCTAATATTATAAGCAAGAATGTAAATTTCCCTCAAAACAATGTTTTTAATTATATTCCCACAACCCTAGCATAATGCCAGGTATATTCTAATGGTTAAATGAACACTGGACGCTTTTATTAGAAATTTATTAGTCGTTTCTGCCATAAATTATTAGCAATCAAGAAATCATTATTCTTTTAGTTTGCTTGGCTCCTTTGGACCTTGGAGTTTTGCTACACTGAGTTGATTTTGCATCATTAAACATTAAACTCCCTTGACTAGTAGAGAGATCTTGTGGTTTGTGCTCTGCACCAGCAAGGTGGGATGTGTGTGTATTTTTCTCATTTGTTTGCTCGCTCACTAAATGGTAAAGGCTGAGAATCTTAGGCAACATGATATCTAAACTCTCTGTCAGAGCTGATCTGTTGTTTTACACAGTGATACAACTAATGTGACAATGTAATTAAATGGGCGTGACTTTTCCTCCTAATCATAATTTACAGGAACTTCAGATCACAGATAAAATGTATGGTAGTTATTGCCATCACTGTTATTCTTTCATTACTTAAACAGAAAACATATTTTTCTCCCCTTTGAATGCATCTTTTATGCAAAAAACACAAGAATTAACTGAGAACATACACTTTTACATTACTTTCTGTTTCCGAAATTGAAACTTATTCTCTCACATGCTCCATTAAGATGGTGACTGTTAGAGGTCTTTGTATATTCTCCTGGTACAATTAATATTCTAGTATACAGGTACACTTAATCTCAGACATTCTTTATTGGGACGAATGTAGGACAACTAGCTAACGTTAAAAAATGTAAATATATAACCTGTGTCAGAGTATAGAAACAAGTTATAGAATGCCCACATCCTACAAAGACAGCCCTATCATAAAATGGAGTACTGTTGGGGAAGCTCAGCCATAATTGCACTCCAGAAAGTAAAAGACATTGTATTGCCTCCTCAGCAGAAATTCACCTCCCTGTATGAAAATCTGATAAATTGTCCAGTTTCCCGCAGAGGGAACGACAGAGAATTTAATGAGAAACACATTGGAACTGGACCTGTCACTGTGTGATTATGCATTCACTAATCTCTCTGTAGGGTACAGAAAAATGTCAGTCTTCTCCGAGAGAGTTTATCAAGGGAAAGGGAAAAACACATCTATGAATAAATTACCTAAAAGAAATGTCTTTACTCTCCCACTGATACCTACTGGCATCCAACTAGACTGCTTGTTTGGCCTACAAATAGCAAAAGCATTGGGATTTGCATAGTAACCTATTTTTATAATTGCTAGTGAAATTGAAGTGTCATATGATGACATGCATTGATACTTAAATGCAGCTGCAAGTGCCTGATATTTTTAGTTCGGTCCAAAAATTTGTGTTTGAGAACTTCAAGTACACGAGGAGGGGCAGTGAATGTTCTTACTTTTATTGTAGGAGATATTTTATATATAACATGGGGTCTTCTTACCCATCATTATCATTTTTGTCCAGTAAATTTTATTCAGCACCTATATACATCCTAAAAGCATTTCTGAGCAACTAACATATGCCAGGAACCTATAATTATAATTATACATTAAGTTTTGTGAATAACTAGAATATCCAATAGCTCTACAAAGTGTTTAAGTCAGAGGAACACATTATTCAAATTTGCTTTTAGCTAAGAGCATTTATTAAGTTATTAGCCTGATCTTAGGGTGGGAAATGTGAAATGATAGCAGATATATTCCCTCCAGAAGTTCAAAATATGAGTACATTGATGTAAATATCCACAAAGAACTACTAAAGAAGCACTGAACAAGTCAAAGAATGTCTTACTAGCTGAGTGCCTTGTGCAAGGAGGGATCTCAGAAAACACTTTCTGAATTTTTGGGAAAGTAAGGGAATGGTGACATAAAATTGTGTCCTGAGCTATGTTTATTTGGAGGAGTGATGTCAAGAAGAAATTACTCATTTTTCTTCAAGAATTTCTAGAAGGGTTCATGGAGAATGGGGAACTTTAATCACAAAAGAGGTGTTTTTAAAATTGCATGTTTAATTAAGTAGAGCTATTTATTATCAACAATGATACCACTCTGACCATTCCCCCTCCAGGTTAATTCAAATGTTTTTCATCCTTTATAAAATGCTAAGCCCAGAATCAATCCCAGCTTTGTAAATGTCTTAATCAAATCTCATACACTTACTCAGTGGATTTGTTTTTGAAACTAAGAAAAGGTCTTTTAAAAAGGTCTATGTTTGTAACTTCATTGACAGCTTTTTTTTTTTTCATGTGGTTGTCCATTTTCATCTGGACATAGATTTAGTTTCATCAGAGGAGGAACCATGTCCCTTTTATGATCTCATAGAACTTTCAACATTTTAAGACTCCTACAATCACTAGTGATAAAGCTGGAAATCACGTTAGAGATCAAATGGTGAAGGACAAAACAGATGCAAGAGAGTGACTTGTGGTACTTATGTCTGAATAAAGACAAAAACAATTTAATAAACTAAAACATAAATGACAGTTCTTGATTTATAATCTAATATTATTTGTATTGCATAAAATCGCTGAAGTACTGATTGATAATGTGTAGCCCAGTTGACAGATTCAATGTCATAAAGATTCTTAGATGTAAAGATGCCTCACCCGATTCTACTCAGGTTGGGTTGGCTTCTTGTTGCTGTCTCTACCCTGAGACTTTCAAATAGGGCAGAGTAAGATGGAGGAGGTTGCTCTTTTTCTCTACTAACACCTAATCATATAATCTTATTTCAGAAACTGGACAGTACAATTGGATAGACTGCAAAAACAAAAACAAAACAAAACAAAAGGCCTTGTCCATTTATCCAGAAGTTTCTTTCAAAACCATTTAAAATTTTTATTTGCTTAACATGGATTTTACTTTATCAGAATTTAGATGTAGCAATGAATTAAATCTTAAAGGAGGTGTAGAATTTGTTTAAGAAGTTATTGTTTGCTTTCCATTGCAGCAATGTCTGCAATACTGCTTTTATTTATTTATTTTTAATGAGTTCTAGAGACAGTTTGCTGCGACTGTAAAAATGATGCCAGAAGGCAACTTTTTGGTTAGTGCAATAGTTTCATTTTGTTATTGAAAATGGGATAAGTCATGATTTATTATCTGCCTCCTTTGGAAGGTAAAAAAATGCTAATGGTAAGAAAATCATTATGTTTTCTATTTCAAGATTGATTTCATAAGAAATTTACCTATCAGATTTATGATGTTTTATCTTTAGCCACAATAAATACAAGCTTAAAAATAAAATAAATAAAACTCTTAGTTTTATATATGTAATTTTTATAATACATATATATATATATGTAAACGGGATGACTTCTGTCAGTATCCCTCATTATTGTCACATGATTTTGAACTTCTGGACCAATATAATTCAGCTGAAACAACCAAGAAAATTAATATACCCCTATATTCTCAAATTAGTTTCTTTAGAAGGAAGTGAAAATAGACTCTGTGAAAGAAACATAACAGTGTTACTACATCTTATTGAAAACCTCTATTTATCTCTATAGATGTTCCATATAAAGAAATCTTAAATAATTAAACATAATATAATTGATAAAACTGACATGTTAGTCTGGAGGTGTTTGTCACCTATAGGCAAAATAGGCTCTTAAATATTAATATAAAATTTATTGTGTTTAGATGAACATAACCATAGTCAAATAATTTTATTCAGTATTGGGTGGTTCTAGTTACTTAAAATAATAAAAATCTACATAAGCAAGAACCCTCTTAGAACATTGTAAGCATCAGTATAGACATATATTTATACATGTTTTCTGTACATAGTTTATTTAATTAATTGATGTAGGTAACTTAGTGCTTCACTGAGCAATAATTAAACATCATTGTGACTGTAATCCCAGCACTTTGGGAGGCCGAGTCAGGTGGATCACAAGGTCAGGAGATAGAGACCATGCTAGCCAACACGATGAAACCCCGTCTCTACTAAAAATACAAAAAGTAGCTGGATGTGGGAGCACGTGCTTGTAATTCCAGCTACTCGGGAGGCTGAGGCAAGAGAATCACTTGAACCACAAGTTGGAGTTTTCAGTGAGCTGAGATCGTGCCACTGCACTCCAGCCTGGCAACAGAGTGAGACTCTGGCTCAAAAAAAAAAAAAAAAAGAAAAAAGAAAAAGAAAAATTGATTGTGTATGGCAAGTAAAGAGAAGTGTAATTTAATATTTTTTTAAAAAATTTAGCTTGGCTTTAAATTTTGAAATTAACGATTCCTGACTTGCATAATATGTTTGGTAGCTATCTTTCATGTTCATATACTAATCAGATCAAACTAAGAGTATAAGAAAAACTATTACTTTTTGGATTAATGTAGACTACAAGCAACATTAACCTATACAACTTATGCATTAATGTGGCTTGCTGGTGACCATCATTATCATCTCTCCCTTCCCTAGTTAGGAACTTATGTTTACTAGTTTCTGTTTTACAACTTAAATTTGTCATGTGCCCTAAGAACTTGATATACAGTGCACAATACTTAACAATAGATTAGAATAAACTAGAGTAATATTTTTAGCTTTATACTGCGTAAACACATAAAATGCCATTTGGATGACAGTTGGACATATCTTTGTTTAAAAAATTTCATTGTTTTATTTAACCCAGAAATACTTTAAAGTATAAATTTGCTCAAATTTTGGTAGCATTTCACTTGATGCCATTTAAAAATCATACATTAAGTGCAAAGAATGTTTAATCAGATAAGCGGCTTTATAATAAAACACTATACTAATGTATACATATGTTTTAGTTGATGGATGTGTTTTTTAAATATATTTTATATATATATATACACATATATATATATGTGTATATATATATATATGCACTGTTTTCCCATCAAATTAAAGCAATCTGTTCATATGGTAGCTAGTTCAATTTTCGTAAGTTTCCACTTTGTGTTTGTGCACTGAAATAAACTGTGGTTTGCTTTAAGAAAAAAACAGTTTGTAAGTATACTTTAAACATGTTTAAATGCAAACCATGAAATTTCTATGAACTCTTTTGTTTTTACTATGAAAGCCATACATTTAACCATTAGCTATATGGTTTTCTTTTTTTGCCACATTTCTGAATGTAAGATAAACATTTGCATTTTTCAGAACTTTATTAAAATGATTACCTGAGAATAAATTTTGTAAATTTTCTAAAGTTAAATTTTCTGTGATTTATATGTCCAGCACTCCTTATTTACATTGAAATTAAATGCCATTTGCAGCACATTGAATTCTCAAATTAAGTTACCTCAATCAAAAGGCCAGTTTTTAAAATAAACATCAGAAGTTTCCTTATAAAAGGGCACATCTATTCACTGGAATGGTTACCTTTAGGAAGGCAAGCTCAAAGAGTGTTTGACTGAGTAATAAGAATATGTCTGACAATGGGACTTGGCATGGATAACTGTTAAACCATTTATCTCCTATCTCCTTCAGTTCTCTATCATTTCTCTCTAAGTGTTTGCTCCCTGTGGATCTATACAGTGGGATAACAGAGTCATAGAAGTATTTTTAAGCACTCCAATTTCATAGTGTAGGCTTGATGGACAGAATAAAATTTATTCCTCCAGCTGGTCAAGAATGAGGGCAAGGGGTATATAAAAAGAGAAATGAAGGCAAGACATACTTAGATCTCAATAAATGTTGCAAACTTAGTGTACTTTTACCTCTAAATCGTTTTCCTTACCTCCCAAATTTAATTCCATTAAAATGTCCTTATATTTTATCCTTGCTTCTAACCCATCATATTCCAGCCACCAAAGATGTAGGATTCCACATAATGCCATGAATTTACATACACATACACACAAATCCAAGCTGAGCCTTTGGTGCTATGAAAAAAGAATTTAAACATATTAAAATGTAAAAGTAAATATATTATCTGAGGTATGGCTAGAAAAAAAATAAAAAAGTGCAGTGAATAGGAAAAATGTAAAAGATTTCCACATTACAAATGAGCTATGGACACATTTATAATTCATAAACAGCATAAAATGATTGCTTATGCCATATTAATTAAAATAATAAAAGTAAGAAAATAATGCTCAATGCAGAGGTACTTTTAAGGAAACAAACAAAACAAAAAACAAAAGTTAACAAAATATTTTATCTGCATCAAAATATTCTCTGGAAACCAAAAATAAAAAATGTATCATGTATGTTCTTTCAGGTTGATCTGTAAAAGTCAGAAAAATACATAGTCCATGTTATTTAACTTTCCAAAAATACAAAGTTCTAAATATCCCTTAAGCATAAAGCAGAAGGCTTTATGTTTTGCTGAACTGAAGCAGTGTGCTCCCTGTATTAGTACAAAGAATTCCAGTTTTCTTCCTATCAAAATACGTTTTGTTTCAGTCACACGGAAACAAATGATGTGACTTCAACACAGTGTAAGCATAGCTGAAGCTGTGTCCAAAACTGTTTCTTCAGAACTCTGAAGACACCTATAGAAACTCCTGAGGGGAAAGAATGGTTTCTCACAAGGCCAAGAGGAATATTATCCAAAGCGAAACTTGAGTCTGTATTTCACTGTGTTGGGAGTTTTCCGAGGTGCAGAAAGGGGAACCTTTGGCCTGATAGGGTTAGGTGGCTTTTTTTTTTCAGGAACGGTAACCGTGAAAGAGAGTTCTGGTTGCTCCGAATGCTTGAATCTTGGCAGAAAATGGGTAGAGATGTGCTGGGGTTTCACCCGGGGGCTGCACCCTCGTTTGGCTTTTCCTCTTTTATTCAGGGCCACGTACCACTCCCGCCCTGTTTTTTCAGTTCTGTGTATTGCTGAGGCATAAGTATTATAGCTGTTTTCTTGAAAACGCTCCCTGAACTTGCAGTCATCTGTGAACTTGGCCTAGGGAAGAGAAAAAAAGGAAATTTAAGTTGTGGCAACCTTTTCACCATGTAATAAAATATAAGATCTTGTAGAAAAAAAAAAGAATTTTGTTGATGTCTGTTCCTTCTACTCCATTTCCTTTTATAAAGATATATTTGCTTCTTTTAAAGTTGCTTTAAAATTACTATTTTTGTATCAATATTTCTACTTCATTTATCTTTGTATCACATTTGTGTTCACTACCTACTTGGTGACATTAATATCAATGAATATAAAAATAACCAGAACTCTTGATATATTTAAACCCAGTTACTATTGTTTAAATACTTTGAAATGTATAGTCACAAATCTTTTAACATACTATTTTTCTTCCTAACTCACTAAGAAAATAAATAGAACTATACTACTAACAAATAATTGCCTGGTAAAATATAAATTCCTGTTCAGAGAAACGGGGTCAAAATTATTCCTTCGAAACAAGCATGCATTTCTTTCGTATTATCAGTGTGATTCATGCCGCTGAGAGAGAAGTAGCATACGGCCCCCATTAATATTGCCCATGTTAGAGTTGTTTGGGAAAAAAAGTAACTTTACTCAGGCAATACACGAAAATATATTTGACTCCAGGAAGAAAAAAAGTCATTGAAGTCACTAACAATACTTTGTCCAGATCTTACACACACACACACACACACACACACACACACACACACACACAAATCTGCCCTTGAAATACTTACAGAATAGTGGAAAAGCAGACAAGTAGACATGGTGCAGCTTGATAAATGGAATTATGACAGCAGTATGCAGAGGGTACAATGACAGCATAGAGGAAGGGCATCTAAGAGGGTGGAGGTGGCCAAGAAGAGGGCAGAAAAGTCTTCCTATAAAAGGTGACATTTGAGCTGAGTCTTCAAGTACAACTAGGCATTAAGGAGGCAGGCAAAATAAGAAAGGATTTTCAGGGAGAAGGAACAGTGTGTTCAAAGGTCAGCATGACACTATCAAATACCTGTAAGTAGTTCAGCCTGACCTCTACTTAGGATGTATGTGAGAAGTAAGGAGATGAGCCTGCCAATGTAGGTCACCACCAGCTCTGAAAGGGCTTAGTTAGTCAGGTTGTGAAATCTGAAGGAATTTGTGGGAGAATGGGGGAAGAGTGTGAACTTGGAGTCAGACATTCAATCAAAAACCATTTCTGCCAATTAAGCTCTTAGGCTTAGCCTCCTTATCCATAAACCTTACACCAATAGAGCTATTAGAATAATCCAAATATTTTTCTAGGGAGGAATCTGTAGCTTTCATCGAACTTGAAAGAGTCCATAACCCCCAAAGAAATAAGAATTCCCATGCTAGTTCAGACTACTAGGTTTTATAATTTCAAGGAGTACTATTTACACAGAATTCCTGTGTTTGAGAATATAAAGTATTTTGCCCCCCATATATAAAAGCACTAAAAGCTATGTACTTCTATATCAAATCAAGAAGATTTATATGGGAATGAAATGGTCTTTTTCCTCTTGCTTTTTCTAATAATGCCAAACTTTTCTTTGGAATACTGATCATAACACTGAAATCTAAATATCTGAATATCACAAGGCAATCTACATAGATCCACTGTTTAAGTCCACATGGAATTTTTGAGTAGTGCAAGGTACTGACAGTATTAGAAGTCAACAATTATCAGAGAATTTCCAACTGCACATTAACTTTATGTATAATAGTTTACAGGAGTTACTTATATTTAAGTATTAAGTATTAAGTATTTAAGTATTAAGTATTAAGTGTTACTTATATATTAAGTTCAGTTAGCAAAGTTCTATTGGGGGTTATGAAGCCATATATGTAGATCTTCCACAAGTCTACTAGTGAATCTCTGGATATGATCTCGAGCAGGCTGAAGGCAGGTGTTTTTTATTCTATTTGTTTGTTTTGTTTTTGTTTTTGTTTTTGTTTTTTCTTGAGACAGAGTCTCGCTCTGTGGGGCCAGGCTGGAGTGCAGTGGCACGATCTCTGCTCACTGCAACCTCTGTCTCCCGGGCTCAAGCAATTCTCCTGCCTCAACCTCGCGAGTAGCTGGGATTACAGGCACACACCACCATGCCCGGCTAATTTTTGTATTTTTAGTAGAGACAGGGTTTCACCATGTTGGCCAGGCTGGTTTCAAACTCCTGACCTCAGATAATCTGCCTGCCTTGGCCTCCCAAAGTGCTGGGATTATA